>VSTD030003772.1:0-10680 GCA_008808055.3 Sporobolus alterniflorus | reverse complement strand
GGTGGCGCAAATTGGAAGAAGGAACTGTAATATTTTGAAAAGGAAGAATCAGCTTCATGGCAATTGGTCCCCAACAAGAAGCTCAGCTATGTAGAGGCTATGAAAAAACCTCCTCTGACGGGGGCCAATTCTACTCCAATTCAGTAGAAGAAAGAATGGCATCCTTGAATCTCAATACTTCACAGATTGGGCTACAAAAACTCTTCAAATCATCACATTATAAGCAAGAAATTTGTCTTTGATCATCTACAGTTTCATCTCGGCAATCGGCGCCACCGTATGGGAAATTCTTCCCTCCCTAGAAAGTCTGTTTTTCATAGATTGGACTTTGGTAATCTTGATCGCAGATGTGCTGAGGAAGCGAAGAATAAGGGAAATTCAATCAACAGAGAGTATTTCACCGATTCCTCTGCCCGTGTTGACCATCTCAGGAACAGGAACAGTAATGACAATGGAAGAGTTCAAAGTTCAAAATCTGTGGGCTATCAGGAAGTCATATGCAATTCAAATTTCTGTATTCGTTGTCTTTGAATGGGCCACCTAAGTGCTTTTTGTTGGTGCAAGAAACTAGGTCATGCTTCGGCCTGTGACAGCCCAGCCCAGAGGGTATTTTAGCCCAGAGTCACACCTACAGATTGTTTTCGGGGAAAGGATATCTACAAAGGAAAGCATATTGACTTATCTGGCTGGTTTAGGATAGTGAAACAAAATGGGCCACAACAAACGCCCCAATTTTTTGCTCATTCATGGAGTTCTCCCAATCTCTTGTTCCTTCTGGTACTATGGCTCATACCCCTTCGACTACTCCAAGTACAAAACTCGCCATTGCTTTCGAGCCCTGATCAACTCTATTGTCAAGCTCACCACCACAACCCACTGTTCCAGAAGCTCAGGAAATGGCATTCCAACTAGCTAACCCCGACCCCTTCATGTCACGAGGGTTTCAGCGTCTCTAGGTGTAGGGGAGAAGGATGATGGTTAGAGCATGTACTCATCAGGCCATGGCGACCCATGAGGATTGGGCGATCGTCAACATTCAGCCACTACCACAGGAAGAGGCACTCTTTCCCAATGTCAGAGAAATACTTCACGAGTTTCTGGTCCACCATAGAAGAATTCACATTAGAGATATTCAGAGAACCCACCTTGGTCTGGCTCTAGTCAGATTTGAGCATATTTATGACAGGGACAACCACTTTGCCTTGAGTCCACTGTCGTATGGAGATGTCTCTATTTCTATTACCAAGCACTATGAGGGTTGAAACTGGAGACTCATAGAGTTTAATAGGGAATGTTGGCTTATGCTCTTGGGTTTTCCAATGGACTTCTAGGCTACGGAACACATTCAAAGTGCCATTGCTTCATTTGGCCGAGTTCTTCACTGGGAAGAAGATCATTCCAACCTGGCAAGAATCCTGGTAAAAGCTAGAGTAACTATCCTGGAGGCAGTTCCTAGGCACATTGTCCTTTCAAAAGTTGAAGTTTTTTTAGGCCAGTCTTGGACCATCCAGTGTGAATCATTCAACAGAACATGCTAGGTGCCCAGCAAGGAGATGAAGATCAAGCCCCCAATGAATACCCTGATCTGCTTGAGCCACCCTTCAATTTATTTGGTCTGGGACAGATGGCAGCTTCAGCCCCCTTCCAACCTCAGCAGCAACCAGAGATGGATGATCAGGCAGCAGGCAATGACTGGGGTCAATGGCTAGTTGGGGGAGTAAATGCAACACCAGCAGCTAAAGCACAATAAAATATACATGATGTAAATATCTGAGTTGAGAATGAAACTCCACATCTCATGGACTTGGACCTGCATGAGATACCAGATGGAGCCCCAGATAACCTTGTGATATAAGTTGATGAGGAAAATCTAAATGATGTTGAGATACCTCCAGTTCGTATCTAGGCATCTAGCACAATCCTATTTGATATGCTATCTAAAAATTTAGTGCAGAACATGGATGAAGCCATGGGACCTAGACAACCTGATAATGTGATATCCCTTCTAATGAGGGTCAGTTGGGCCAACTCATTAATTTAAATGATGAAGCTAATATGGAGGACCAAGGAAACCAAGTTGATATGCACAGGGAACATAATGGAGAATAGAATATGGATTTCATCCTGGGCCTCCCTGCATAGGAGAACCCAAATTAGGGGGAATTTTTTCTTCCAAATGACCTCCTTCAGGATATTAACAACGCAAGTCCCCTGGAGAACAACCAAAGCAGTCAGCAGATCAATCTAAACCTGCAGGTTGGTTTCATGTTAAACTAGGATACTCTAATGGTAGATCCTATCTTTGAAAAAATCACTATGCAGATGGAACCCCACTCTTAGTCGGCCTTTACTGCTGATCTCTAGAGGCTTTGGGGCACATACTTCTCTCCAGTTGGTAATCCTGAAAAGCAGATCAGCATCCCTATCCAATGGGCTCCTTTTTTACTATCAAACTGCTTAAGAAGGACCATTTTGAATGGGCAAGGAAATTTCTAAGTTCCTTAGCTTGGTCCATGATTCAAGAGGAAGATAGCACCTCAGATTCATTGAAATATTCCATCCCTCTTGAATGTCCAAAAAACAATTCTATATGCTATGATTCTGAACAAGCCTCATCTTTGATGGAGACTGATTTTGAATCCCAAAACATCCCTCATACTCCTGAGTAATGTGACATTTCTGACCAGCAGTCCTCCATTACACTGCTCCTTCCTAGAAAGAGGAAACAAAGGCAATTAGTGCTTGTAGAATCTGATATGAGGAGAAGTCTAAGAATCAAGGCTTTTAACACAGGGTTCAATGCTGTAGGTTGTGGCAAAAAAAAGTTGTTTGGGCTGTGAGTTAGACCCACCCCCTCTGTCTAGCAAGGTCATAAAAAATCTGGGAGAAAGATTCTATCAAATGGACCCAAAGGATCTTTCTGATGCTGCACTCAAAACATGACACACCTCAAGGAAGACAATCAAGAAAATTCAAAGCAAAATAGCTGAGGGGCCTGAATCTAAAAAAGGCCACAAGAAAAACCAGAACTCAATCCGCAATGAAGAAAAAAGTAGGAAGAACACCAGATAGAAGAAGAAGTGGATGACTTGTTAGTAGCTGTGACAAGGGTCCAAAGTTGATGGCTTTCATTAATAGTGCCTCTACTAATATTTCCTTAGTACCCAGTTTATCAGTCATGCAGACAACTACTTTATATTTTGTAATAATGGAGAACAAACTTAATGAATGTTTTGGAATCTTCTCTCATACTTCTATGGCTCAGATGATATTTATCTACCAATGCACACAAATGTGTTATAATCTGGTCCTACTCCAGATTTCTTGGGTGAAGCTAAAATTTTCTTTAGTCAGTAACCAGCTACTGTCGAGGGGGGGGGGGGGGATATTCACATACTCTATTTCTGTCACTTCTAGTCTCTCTATTCTCCCTCAAAGCTCATTCTGACACCCAAGAATCCTTGTAATGGAAATGAGAGTTCCATCTCCAGGAAGACATATACTATGTATAATGTCTACATATGGTTATTCATGGATACACAATAACATTCAGGAAATAGAGAGTGGGTAATCCTCTGCCACAACATCAGAGGAATGAACTCTGATGGGAAATCGAATTCAATTTAAAATAAAATTACAGAGACTAGCTGTGATATAATTTGCATCTAGGAAACAAAAAGAGACCACTTTGACACGGAATATCTAAAAAAAATCACTACCAGAGAGTTTGATAATTTCTCCTTTACTCCATCAACTGGAAACACTGGTGGAACCTTAATCAGCTGCAAAGGGTCCAGATTCCATGGTACCACTATTTTTGAAAATGTTTTTGCTCAATCAGTAGAATTCATATCCAAACTCACTAGGCAGAAGTGGATCCTCACCAATATATATGCACCTTGCATCCCTGATGGAAAATTGGAGTTCCTTAGATGGTTCGGAGATATCAACATTTCTAATGATCAGTTTTTGATTATAATGGAGATTTTAACCTGCTCAGGAGACCTAAAAGCAGAAACAAGCAATAAGAAAACTAGGGATCATAGAACTCCCCCTATCTGAGAAAAGTTACACATGGTCCAACAAACAACAAAAGCCATTACTAGAAAGATTGGACTGGTTTTTTATCTCACAAGCATGGTCATTAGAATTTCCTGGAACAATGGCTAAAACTCTCACTAGAGATACTTCCGACCATGTTCACTATGCAGTCATAATCAAAACTAGGGTTCCAAAGATCAGGATATTTAGATTTGAAAATTATTGTCTAGAGCACAAAACCTTTTAGGAAATATTCCAGGGGGCGTGGAAGGCTCCAAACAACAAACTAGACCTAGCTATGAGCATCACAACTAAACTAAAGACAACTAGGAAATGCCTAAAGGAATGGCAAAAAAGTTTGCCAAAATTATCGAAGACAATTGACAACACAAAGTTGGTCATCTAGTTTATTGATCTAGTGGAAGAATATAGAGACCTGGAAGTCCAAGAATAGAACTTTGGAAATCTTTTGCAGCAACATCTCAACGCCATGTTGGAGTGGCAGAGACTATACTGGAAGCAAAGAGGTACCATTAAGTGGGTCACTAGTGGAGATGCTAGAAAAAAGTTCTTTCATGCAAATGCAACCATAAGGCATAGACAAAATCTAATAACAAGTCTAGAAGATGATAATGGTATTGCAAAATAAGGACATGAAGATAAGGCTAATCTGCTCTGGGAGGCTTACAAAAAAGACTAGGGACCTCAGAATATTCTCATATGTACTTTGATCAACAATCACTTCTGACAAGATTAGATGATACAGTAGTGTTCGAAGATGTCATGGTTTGTGACTAGATTTTAGAGTAGGGGTGCTTACGGGCGTGGATAACTATGGCAACACAAAGGACACGAGGGTTTAGAAAGGTTTGGGCCTCTGTGAGGATAAAAACCATACGTCATGTGTTCATCGGTGTATTATGATTCGTTGGGTCGAAACCCCCTCTACCCCTTCATTTATATGCTAAGGTGGGGGAGGGGGTAGGGTTTACAAGGAAGGAGTGAGTCGGTTATAGTTGTAACCAACCGGGACTCTATCTCTACTTGCCTATTTTACAAGATTTATCTAATAATTATCTTCTAAATCACCACAGTTATGGGCCTGCTGACCAAGATCGTTAGGCCCAATGGGCTGATTCATGGTAGGCCCCCTATTTTTCTCTTCGAGTCTAGTAGACATGGTACCCATGGTAGCAAACCTCGTTAGCAGCCCCCGAGTGCTTGGCAAGCGAGCTTTGGTCTTGAAAATTCAAACCTTTCTCCTTCAAGCAAAGTTGCCGAGTGCTATGTCTCTCTGGAATAACTGGCCGAGTGTCAACAAACCCTGGCCGAGTCCCACCAAGTCAATCAAGATGTGGATAGGTGCACCTATTAGGTGTAGCCCCTAACTCGCATACCAAATCTCTCAAAGAATTAATTCGGGAGTCAATCTAGCTGATACTCTAGACTTTAACTCTTTTCTCTTTCTTGACCTAGAAAACCGTGGTCCAAAATTATAGGATTATTCCTCAATTCCCTTTGCTTTTATCCAAATGGGATCAAGGTTTGTCCATTGGGTAATTAATTTCCCCCGAAGCCTTGTGCGAACTATTTCAAACCATTGGGGTCCCATTCGCCTCTGCCTTTAAATATAGGGATGACTTAGGTGAAACCCTAAATCACTTTCATCCCTGCCGCCACTTTCGCCCTCCTTGCATGCATCTCCCCTCTTGCGCTCTCTTCAACCTCTCACCTAGGGTTCCCTCTCCCCTCGCCATGGCTGCCTCAAACCCAAAAATGTTTCAACAATCCATCGCGGATGAAAGCGGGATCCTTAAACTAGTTGAGACTCACTTCCTCCCTGATCACACGGTGCTCCAGTGGTGGCCTACCAAAGGGGAGGATTTCCCAATACAAAATACTAAAGAGATTGTGGTGTTTTTCTCATTCTTCCAGCGTGGATTTGGTCTTCCCACTTGTGATTTCTTTCGTGATCTTCTCCACCATTACCAAATAGAGTTAGTGCATCTGAACCCTCACTCAATCCTTCAAATAGCCATTTTCATCCATCTTTGTGAAGCCTTCCTTGGCATTCCTCTGAGTTTTTCTCTATTTAAAAATTACTTTTTTTTGAAGTACCAACCAAGCGCAGACAACCGAAAGGTCATCAGTGGTGTAGGTCTCCAGACTCGCCCTGGCAGCGGCTTCCTTGGGCGGACCGCTTCACTGACGACATCCTCCTTCTGATCTTGTCGCGATTGCTTGTCAAGTCGATCTGCCGCTTTAAGTGCGTCTCCCCGGCGTGGCGCAACCTCATCTCCCACCCCGACTACCGCAAGAAGCTGCCGCAGACCTTGTCTGGCTTCTTCTACCACACCTACAGCCGCGAGCGCGAGTCGGCCCGCCATTTCACCAACATCACCCGGAGGGGGGCGCCGCTGGTCCGCCCCTCACTCTCCTTCCTTCCGGGCTACAGCGACATCACCGTCTTGCGACAGCATACTCCTCTGCCACCGCCGCACCGCAGGCGCCATCCGGTATGTCGTATGCAATCCTGCCACTGAGGAATGGGCGGAATTGCCCGAGTCCAGCGAGGGCGCTGCAGGTAATATCTGCACGGCGCGGCTGGGTTTCGACCCGGCCGTCTCCCCACACTTCCATGTGTTTGAGTTTTTGGAGACGGATGTGGATCCTGCAACTGGATACATCTTCATAGATGGGCTGGGGATCTACTCGTCGAATACCAGGGAATGGGCTCACAGGGACAGCGGGTGGAGTGGTGACGCAAGTTTCTGCCATGATATGAGCTCTGTTTTCTTCAAAGGCTTCCTCCATGTGTTTGCATCTCATCATCAAGATGTATTGGTGGTTGATACAGAGGGGAAAGTTTGGAGGACCATCGCAGTCCCTCATGGAAACGACGATGGTTTTATTGGCCAATCTCAAGGGTGCCTTTACTATATTAATACTGTTGAAGACCATGATTTTAAGCTGTCAGTGTATGCTCTTGAAGATTATGCTACGGATGAGTGGATCTTCAAGCACAGTGTCAGAACGTCTACGTTGCTTGGGAAGAGTGTTTTTAGCCTTATGCAATACTATAATCTTGTCACAATTCATCCAGAATGCAATATGATATTCTTTATATCGGATGTCAACAATACGTTAAGGTGCTATGATATGGATCGTAGAAAAGCCCGTGTGATCTGTAACATAGGGTGTCAGCGCCACTGGGAGAATCGTTGTTTACCTTATGTTCCCCTATTCTCAAAGTCATTGATGGGTTTGAACTAACTAGAAGATAACAGCCTCATATGTAGCACAATGGGTACTTCAAGAGGAATAAATTCTTCTTAATCTGGAGCGACAGAGTGAACATGGAGGTATGAACTATATTGACGCAATATGCCAAGCATGAGTTTGTAGTAAGCTTGTTCGGATCTGAAATCATGCTTTCTTGGCCTATGTTCAAGGAATTTTAGTTTATCGTTTTATGTTGGGTACTTATAATGGTGTTTATTATGGTTATATTTTGTTAGTTATCTTATAGGTTTTAGTTATCCTGAGATACTGACAATGTATTTTTAGCATTGGTGGAACATCATGCTTTTGATGTTAAGCAGTTCTGTATTTTGAGTTCTAAGATTTTAGTGTTTGGCAGCCTCCAGCTACTTTGCTCAAAATGTTTACTTGACAAAATGTCTAAGGCTATGGTTCTAGTCTTACCTCCTGTTTATTTGTACATATTTCACTTTTATTTTTAGTGCAGGTCTTTAAGCTAGAGGGTAGATTGGGTGCTTGTAAAACCATGTATAGCTTCTTTGCATATGTCCTGGGCTCCTGGCCTTGGTTAGCTGTGATTGCACAGGAATTCTCTGGTGGTCGTGCAATTGCTTTCCAATCATGATTTAACTTTTTTTTTGAAAATAATACTGAACTTTAGGCAGCAACAGAGATGAGGGATGGTTCATAGAGTTGGAATAACCACCACCATGAAAGGTCAAAATCTTGACACTAGGTGTGCCACGGAGAATTCTCTAAAACTAAATGATCAGCTTTCTCATTGATGCATCTTGATATTTTGGTGACTTGACTCCCACAATGAAAAAGTGATCTACTCTTCCTTTTTTATTATTTTTGAACTAGTTGGCGATAAGTAAAAAGGAACGGAGGTAGTACGTGATTTAGTTCAATTAGAGGTCTTATCACTCATTAATTAGGACTGATCAGTCAGATCTTTTGTTTACGTAGTTATAGAATAATGCAGACTTGTTTATCAAATGATGATGTAAAGTTTCAATGAAACGCAAAAGGAATTTCAAAATACACTAGAAAATGTTGGTATACTATACCATTACTTTGAATATCACAAGATCTGTACAAAAATCATAATTACCAGTATCAGAGGTCGAGTAAAAGCTTGAACTACTTCAAGGTCCTAAAAAAGAACATTGTCCTTGTGAAAAGTGTTACTGAGATAAATAACTAAATATGTACGTACACATATATAACGCTACCTTTAATTATCTACAATGGTGTATGTTTACTTTTTGAAAAGTCAAACAATAAGCTCACATAGCTCTAATTCACTATACAAGTTCATAATTAGTAATCAATCACTAAAAGTAGTCAACAAATCTCAATACTTCTCTACCATGGTATACTGCTTGATGGCGCTAGGACAAAAGTTTCAGTTCATTTTTTAGCTAAAAAGGTTGTCCTTATGTAATCATTTGAGCTAAAATATCAATGACATGATTGTTGGACTTGGATTCTCATAGAAAATAAAATATAACGACGTTGAGAGGCTGTGGAAGCTTTGTTCATTGATTGATTCCAACATAAATCAGGATAAGCAACTGTGGCGTAACAATCCAATAAAGTCAGACGTTTTATAATCTTCCATGAGCAACATGGCTACTCCTACACATGGATTAAAAACCGCTCAAAAACCAGTTGATTTTTACGAAAACCGGTCAGGACCGGTTTCATGGTTTTTCTGAAAATCGACTGATCAAATTTGAAATTTTCAAAAAATTGAAATAAAAAATTCTACAAAAAACTAGAGTCAATTTCAAGATTGTTGATCAAAACAGAATTCAAAAATTCAAAACCACTCAGTTTTATAAAAAACTGCTTGGTTTCATCGAAAACCATTCGGTTTTCTCAAAAACCGTCCCTTTTGCACCAGTTTTTACGAGTTTTTTATTGCCAATTTTTTTAGAAATCGCTCGATTTTATTTGAAACTTGTACCTTTGCGAATATTTTATGAAATTTAAATTTTAACCAAATAAATGATGCAGATTTGAAAAAAATTCTAGAATAGAATGCTTAGAATTTTCTCTAGTTTTTTAGTATTTTTCCTGATTTTTAAGGATTTTTCAAAATTTTGAATTTGTATCGGTTTATCGATTTTAGTACTGATAAACCAGTAATAGCGACCGATTTATCAGTAATACTGATCAATTTACCAGTCAAAACCGATTTTAGTTGTCCGAAAGTTTGAAATTTGACCGATTTTCGATCGGTTTACCGATTTTCACGGTTTTCAGTGAAATTGGTGGGCACCGGTTTTGGATCCCATATCGATATTGCAATCCTTGCTCCTACACCCTGCAGCATGAAGTCAGTTCTCACGGATTCCTGGACAACAACCAAAGCGATTTGCAATATCTGATGTTTTTATTCCCTTTTGGTATACTTAGTTTGTAACACTGACTGATTTTTTAACTTAATGTGTAGGATAATATTTTTTAAAAAAATATGGTATTATGAAATAAAATGTCTACATAAAGTATTCGATAGTTTTAGCGCATGAATGATAAAAATAATAGGATCTATATTCTCTTTATAAAGAAAGTTGAATACGATGCACTTTGCTGTGGGACAATTTATATGGGTTGAATCTAAACAGTTATGTAAGGATATTAGCACTTCATTAATTTTTTTTAAAAAAATACTACTGACAAGATGAAATGTGGAGTTTAAAATGCTATAATTTATAGATTCTATAAATTGTTTTTATCAGTCTTGCGAGCATATGACATTCATATTTGGAGAAAATTACGACCGTAGATTTTCAATTTCTCTGCAGGTTTTTTCTGGGTCATCAAGCATGCATATATACTCATTCTATATTTGATATTTGTAAAGAAAATTAAGTTGGTTTAAAAAAGTTTCAAAATATATGCAAGTGTGATATAATCTTGTTCATCTCATCGGGTAAAATACAACAGAATTTAAAATCAATATCATATGAGTGAGATAAATTATTTTAATGTTTTTTTACCATACGATGATGTGGCAGCTAATGCTAGATGGGTGCTGATGTGACATGTGTTAATTAGTTGCCGATGTATCATACTTACATGTGTAGAAAATTAAACCCTTAGTGAGTCATCTTAGTTAGATATGGCTAGTTGATAACCCCGCACGATGCTACAGGATTTCAAAATATATTTTTATATGAATTCACATGACGATAAGCTATTCAGGAAGGGAAAGAGGGTTGGCTAGTTTGTTACCGTGGATGTCATTGTGCGGAGGAATGATGAGTATGAGATGGTGGTGAAATGAAACGACGGCGGTGGTTGGAGCTCCGAATGCGTGGTACTCTGGCTAAGGAGGAGCCAAAATGAAAATACGGTTGAGTGATGGAG
>VSTD030003771.1:0-10680 GCA_008808055.3 Sporobolus alterniflorus | reverse complement strand
AGCTCCATTGCTCTTCTCTGGTGTACTTGCAGCCAAAATGTATGGTCCCTGCCACATATCTGATGACCCTCTTCACAGCAGCTAAGTGCTCCTCTGTAGGCCTCTCCATGAACCTACTTATGTATCTCACTGAAAAAGCTAGATCAGGCCTAGTGTTCACTAAATATCTGAGACTCCCAACCAGACTCCTGTATTCAGTCCCATACACTAGAGGGGCTGAACACTCCTTACTTAGCTTGAGCCTAGGTCCCATGGGTGTAGCACAGGGATTGCACCCTTTAAGCCCAGCCTTCTCAACTATTCTGGCAGCATATGCTCCTTGACTTATAGTGATCATCCCCCTTCTCTGATGCACCTCTATCCCCAAGTAGAAACTCAGTGGACCAAGGTCACTCATCCTAAACTCTGCCTGCATCTGCCTTTTAAAGCTACTGATCTCATTGTTACTGCCCCCAATGATTATCAGATCATCTACATACACACCCACCAGCAACCTCTTGCTGTCAACACCTCTTACATACAAGCCATGCTCAAGTGGACTCTGAATAAACCCCAGATTCTTTAGTGTACTGTCCAACTTACCATTCCATGCTCTTGGTGCCTACCTCAGACCATACAGTGCCTTGTCTAGCTTGTAGACTTTGTGTTCCTCTCCTTTCTTCTCATAACCAGGTGGCTGGGACACATAAACTTCTTTTAGTTCACCATTTAGGAATGCTGATTTGACATCCATATGGTGAACTGTCTAGCCCTCTTGAGTAGCCAGGGCTAACAGCAACCTCACAGAATCCAGTCTTGCAACAGGTGCAAACACCTCATTAAAATCAATTCTAGCTCTTTGGGTATATCCCTTTGCAACAAGCCTTGCTTTGTGCTTCACTATCACACCCTTGAGATCCTTCTTCAGTTTAAAAACCCACTTGAGGCCTATGAGTCTATGTCCAGCAGGAAGATCCACTAGCTTCCAGGTGTTATTCTCCTCTATGGAATTGATCTCTTCAGCCATTGTAGATCTCCAAGAAGCATGCTGCTCTGCCTGACTGAAGTTGGTTGGCTCATCATCCTCTGCAAGGAACAGCTACTATGTTGCATTCCTTGCTGCAAAACCTGGTGGTGCACCTGGACCAAGAATGTCAACAACCCTTCTGAGCCTTATTGGAGCATCATCATGATCAACATCTAAATTATCTGAGGGTGGTGTTCTTGGTTGATGCTGAACCTCCTATTGCAGCAGATACTCCCCCTGCAGCTATTGTCCTGTAAGCAAGAGAGGGTGAGTCCACAAAGCCCTCATCTTGCATCGCTCCATTATCCTCATCTGCAGCACCAGACCTGTCTGGAACTGCACTGTGCTCAGTTCTGGACTCTATTGTCTGAAAGTAGTCAACATCTTGTTCTAAAAAATCAAAGACCATACCATTTGCTTGATCACCTGACCAATCCCACTCTCCTTCTTCATCAAAGATCACATCCCTACTAACGTGAACTCTATTTGTTGCTGGATCATAGCATCTGTAAGCAGCAGATCCTGGCTTATAGCCTACAAAAATCATCTTCTTGCTTCTATCTGCCAGCGTCTTCAGATTAGGTGTGGTAATCTTCACATGGGCAACGCAACCAAAGGTTCTCAGGTGGTGGACTGCAGGTGTACTGCCAGTCCACAACTCATAAGGTGTCTTGCCATTTGAGCTCTTGCACAATGATCTATTCAGAACATAAACTGCATAATTGACAGCCTCTCCCTAGAACATACCTGACAAATTCTTTGCCTTCAACATGCAGCATGCATCAGCTATCACTGTCTGATTTCTCCTCTCAACAAACCCATTCTGCTGGGGTGTATAAGGCGCCGTCAGCTCACGCTTTACTCCTAGCTCTGCGTAGTACTCCTTGAATTGGGCTGCATTGAACTCACCCCCTCGATTTGTTCTCAGTGCACCCAATCTGTTCCCACTCTTTCTTTCTGTTGCTACCTGAATGTGCTTGATTGCAGTCACTGCAGCATCCTTGGTGCCCAACAAAGATACCCACAATACCGACTGAAATCATCAACTAGGAGTAGAAAGTATCGATTACCGCTTGGCGTAGCAAGGTTGATTGGTCCGCATAGGTCTCCATGTAGCAGCTCCAGAGACCTTGTAGCTCGATGCACCGCCAGCTGAGGGAAGGGTGCTCATCTGTGCTTGCCCGCCAGACAAGCCTCACAAATCTGCTCTACCTGCTCCAATGTAGGCAGTCCACGAACCAGCCCCGCAGATCCCATCTTCCTCAATGAGGTGAAATTAACGTGCCCAAATCGGGCATGCCAATGCCACGCATCCTCCCCAGCCCGTGCAGACAGACACACTAGGTGAGCGATCTACAACTTCTGCTTGTAAAGCCGCCCCACACTGTGATGAACCCTAGCTAGCAGCATCTTCTCTTCATCCCTGATCGTCATAACGCCATCCTTGATCAGCACTTCATGGCCTGATTTGTCCAGTTGACCCACACTGATGATGCTGGTGGTCAACTGGGGAATGTAGTAGACATAGGTTAGTGCGCGGTGTTCACCGGTCTTGCACTCGTAGTGCACGGTGCCCACGCCTTAAATCTTCACCACCAACCCATCGGTGAACTTGACGGTGCCGACTGTCCCCCGATCGATGCTGGAGAATGCCGCCCGACACCCTGACATATGATTCGAGGTGCCGGTGTACATCACCCACAGGCGGGACTCCTGCTCCGCCTCTTCTCCCAGTGCGGCATACACCTTCTCTTCAATGACATGCACAACCTTCACCGCAGCTTCGCTCTCCTGCTTCTGGATCTCCGGAGCACGCGCACCGCCAGGCAATGGATCCTGACCCAAGCTACGCACGCCTCTGAGATCTCCTCCAGCTCCACGACCCCACATCGCCACCTGAGTTGCGAGCATCGCCGGCATCGGATCCAGTCGACCTGACCTCAGTGAAAAGAAGTGTTGACTCTTCCTCCTGGGCCGTATAGGCTTGCTCCGGCACTCACGGACCCAATGGCCCGGTTTATCGCAACGGTAGTAGTTCCCGCACCTGCCTGACTGACCGCCGCCATCACCGCGACCGCCGCGACCACGACCTCTTCCACGGCCACCATTGACTCGACCTTGACCACCTTGGCCACCGCTGGATCCAGCACGGGCCCATCCGACCCCTTCTTGTGCCTCTCCACCCATTCCTCCTCTGTAAGGAGCAATTTGCCTTTGGTGGCCAGCGGCGCAACGACGTCTTCCTCTGCTGACCTCAACAGATCGGTAACCTCCTCAAGAGACAATGACGACACATCGAGCAAGGTCTCAATAGAGATTACCAGCTGCTTGAACCTTGGACGAGCGAAGCGATGCACAGGAACTTGAGGATGACCTTGTCGTCTGCCTCTGGATCGCCAAGCATGGCAAGCTGATTGACGATGCCAGTCATCTGCATGGTGAAATTCTCGACGCCCTCCCCGTCACGGAACTCGTGCAGCTCGTACTCGTGGCGCACCTTCTGTGCACTCACCTTCCTGATGCGATCATCGCCGATTTGCATTGTCTTGATGCTCTCCCACGCCTCGAGCGCCGTCTCCTTCGTTGCGAGCGTGGTGATCATCTCCGGCGGCACGACGCTGCAAATCGCATCGAGCGCCATGCGATCGACTTGAAACTCAGCGCTGCCCGGATTGACCGCGCCCCAGAGCTCGCGCGCCTCCATCTTGATCTTCATCAACAGGGTCCATTGGTTGTAGTTGGTCTTCATGAGGATTAGGTAGTTGGCCGGGCCTGCCGACGCAACCTTCTCGACAACTCGTTCGACGACTAGCTGTCCACCGCCGCCATGTCGCCTCCTAGGCGGCGAGCGCCCGTGACATGGTGACCGTGAGCCCACCGGCGTCAGAGACCTCGACCCTCTTCCGGACATCACACCACCAACCACTCAACCTGGCTCTGATACCAAATGTCAGCTCACACCACCGATCACCGGGATTCCGATGAACTCACAGTGTACTGGAACTCACGTGACACTTGGAACACGATAGAGAACGAACACACTCCGCTTTTCTGTGCTTCCTTTATATAACAAAATAACAGGACCTCGCCATGCCTCCCTCCCACTGTGCGAACACGGCGTACATCCAGTATCACCAGAGCCATTCTCCCGGCATCCACTTTTGACGCGTACGTAATGGCAACCACACAGATCATGGGCTAGTTCGTGCTCTGACCGACTCAAAGTACAAACTAAAAGTTCGCTAACCTGACAGCAAAACAGAGAAAAAAACTGAAACCTGAAAACAAACTAACAATAACACTACAAGCTATTTATTCTGGAGCACAAGTCTTACATTCTAACAGATCTCAACAGGTACTCTGATCTCCTGCCGCCGCAAGATTTTATAAGGCGCCTTTAGCAGAGTCCTAATCGCACTCGTAAGTCGTAATACGGTCTGCTCCGTTTGAAGTACTAGACTCGGAAACGGCCGGAATTCCCCCACTGGACTGCTACAGGGGGCGGGTATCAGATACGGCTTATAAATTGCCATGCTGTGGTAATCAGCGTTGCTGGCTTATTCGTTGCATCTACGGCTGCAAAACTAATCAAGAAACGCAATGTTCCTGATAAAGGATTTTCAGGGGGTGGGGAGAGAGAACGGTGGCAATTTGGTTGTCACTAATCACGCAGCGATCTTTAGAAAGCACCGTTCGTTCTTTAACCAAGTCGTTTTGATCCCAAAGCATAATAGCTTATTTAAATATTAATTTAATTGTTAGTTTTTATGCAACACCCATTTTGAACATACACGTTTTACATGGGTTACGAACATGAGGTTTGTACGTTCTAAATTGTCCCTTTTTGGACAGGCTCAAAGTGACCGAGAGAGCGTGGTTATGACGAGACATCTGGTCTAGATACGGTCAAAATTTCTGCGGCATAATCTCGATGTTCTCCGCTGCAGCATTTTTGATGTGCTGTTGGAGAACAGCGGGGTTATGCTACCTAAATTTCACCCATATCTGAATCAGGCATCTCATCATAAGCACATTCTCTCGGTCGCTCTTTGGTTGGGTTTTGGATATATCCTTTCCTATAGATGTAGGACCGAGAAATGAAGTGAAGAAGAAGATAATGAGTTGTCTGCCTTTAGTGTGTAGCCTCAGAAATGGATAAATACCATAGTTGGATGTATAGCGGTTGGGATAAGGGGGAACTACACAAATGAGTGGATGGACAAGACTACAACTATTTTAGACTGTGCTTTCTCGTTATCAAAGATTGTGTGGTGCCCATGTAGCAGATGTTAGAATTTGAGGTGCTCGGAGGACAAGACAACCATTGTCATACACTTGTGTAAGAATGGTTTCATGCTAGGCTATGAGGTGTGAAAATTTCATGGCGAGACAGGTACTAGTGTCATTGCAGAAGATGAACATGATTATGACATGGAGGACGTTGATAGGATGGACGAGATGCTTGAAGCTATACAAGCAGAGGTTACTGAGGATCCTCCTACAACAGAGGTTGAGGCGTTCTTTATGTTTCTCAAAGCTTTGAAAGAGCCGCTTCATGAACACACATGGAAGCTAATTGGATTGAAGAGTCATGATTACCATATAATCACGGAAAGACATCTGCCTATTATGTTTCAAGGCTATTTTGATGATGCCGTGTGGATGGTGTTAGCGGAGCTAAGCTATTTTTATACACAGCTATGTGCTAAAGAAATCGCGGTAGAGATGATGGAGAAGTTGGAGAATGAGATACCAGTGCTTCTATGCAAGATGGAGAAAATTTTTCCTCCTAGGGATTTCAATCCAATGCAACATCTCCTTATACATCTTCCATATGAAGCTAAAGTGGGTAGTCCTGTTCAATATAGGTGGATGTATCACATTGAAAGGACCCTCAGATATCTTAAACCAATGATTGGTAATAGGGTAAGGGTTGAAGGGTGCATCATCGAAGCATTTACGCTTAAGAAAGTAGCATACTTCTCAAGTGTTTACTTTACAGAGGAACACAATGCCAATGCTCCAATGATGCGGTACAATGTGGATGAAGAACCTCCTTATAGTGACCTATCCATTTTTGCATCAAGGGGCACAACTGTTGGTAGTAGCATGAGATACTATTCTACCTCAAAAGAAAGGAAGACTGCCTTGCTATACATATATGCTAACATAGATGGGATGGATAAATATTTTAAGTAAGTGCTTGTTGTACATCTATGTTAATCAGCATGTTTTTATCTTATTTTGTAAAATATGAATCTATTTTTTTGTCATACAGTGAGTTTTACAAGCAAAATTGGAAACTTAGGCATCAACCTACGAGCAATCAAGTAGAAGTGATGTGATGAGATGGAATAAATAATGGGGGGGGGGGGCTAATTTCCTCTCCTAGTTTTGAGATTATGTTAAAATCTTTTATCATATTACTTTGTTGCCTTAGGTGTCTATACTAAATATCATTATAACTATATTTTTCAATAGTGTGTGAAGGTTGTCGACGTTCATCCTGACTTGCGACAGCTAGCTTACGGATTGGTAAAAGTTAGAAGCTATGGTTACTATGATGTCAATGGTTACCAATTTCGTTCAACCGCATTCGAAGCTCTTCGTCCTCTTGCAGCAACTACTAATAGTGGAGTTGTGACGAGGGCAATCGACACTGAAGGACGTGAAACTAACTATGATGGGATCCTTAACAAAATCCTTCAGTTTAGTTTTAGCGGGAATAAGGAACTTAAAGTAGTCTTCTTTGATTGTGATTGGTTTGACAGTAATAATGGAACTTGACAGAACCAGTTTGGCATGGTATAAGTCAAACACAATGAATGACTACGGGGATATTACACGTTCATGCTTGCACACTTGGTCGAGCAAGTGTATTATCTACCTTATCCATGTGAAAAGCTGAGTGCATGGTGGGTAGCACACAAGGTGAACCCCCGTGAACGGTTACATACGTTGGGTGATGTTGGGTATCATGATACTCCGTCATTGGATGATGACGTTGATGAGGTTTATCAAGAAGAAGAGTTGCCACCCTCTTTCATCGTTGATTCTGGTGCATGACTCGATGACTTAGTGGGAGATGCTGATGACATAGAGATGCCTATTGTGAAGCGAAAATGGAAACCAATAAAGAAAAAAGTTCAATTGCCTAGATTGAGGACTAGACTACCAGATCGTGATGCTGATGAATTTGAAACTATCTACATGAATTACTTTTATTCATAAATTCTTTCATTTTGTATATTTTTTTGCTAATATTGTACTAACCACTTATTCTTTGAAACATGATGTTGAAACACCAGGGTAAGGGGGTCAAACAGACCGTGAAGGGTTTCCTTAGTGGGGTGAGGAAGATGGTCTGCCCACATGAGGATGAGACCTTTTTTGCTAGGAGTTCTTCTAGTGGGAGCAGACGGAGTCAGATGATGAGACACGTCGAGCCAGAGGGCTCGAGTCAATAGAGACGACCACTGTTAGAGGTACGACATAATATATTTACATAAATTTTGTTCCTAACAGATTCTATATCTTACAATTTATGTAATTTTGTAGGACGGCTCAGAGTCGACTGATGACCAGCCTTGTGCAGTTGAGCACCCATTTGGGTCGGGTGAGGACCTCTCTGGACGTGAGATGGAGTTCACTGAGGACCCGTTTGGGTCGCCTGAGGTGCTATGAAGGTGGTGGACTAGGAAGAGCCACTATGTTGCTCCTCCTTCGGTCCCCACAAATCCAGATTCTTGACTGATTATTAAACAAGTCGGTGATTGGTAATCATTTTTTATATTCTCAATGTATAATGGTTATTAATGCTAATGATAACTGTTGTACACATTTATCTTGCAGCTCATGGGAGGACACTATGTTCCAAGGCACATGCCATCAAAGGCAGGTCAATGCTGTCTTGGATAACCTCGTGCGCATGCACTACCCTGGCGAGGTCATTGGGAGCGATGGCACCAGCTCTCCTGTCACTTGCTAGGCCGACTACGCTCTTGCTCCTAACGCGACGTATGGAACTGCTCAGGGGGCACTGTGGAGCGACTTCTGGCTAAGCTTTTTGGTCATCCCTGACACACCTGACTTTGCTAATGCATGGTTTTAACATGGCAGAGATGATTCTGCTTGCAAAGCGAGAACATGCGGAACCACGCGAGGAGTGTGTTCAAGAAGAATGCTACAAAGCTTGTGGGTCAATTCATATCAAATGGATGGATTCATGCATTGAACGAGTACTTAAAGATGATCAAGAGGCAGCAAATAAACGCGTTCCACGATGGTTCAGATACATATTGGACTGAAGAACAATATGTGATGGTGAAACATGTTGGTCTTAATTTCATTAGTTGTTTACATTATTTCTATTATGTCTAATGTACAATTAAATGTATGCAGGTATCTATTGCTTGGTTGAAGGACTGCCCTGAAGCTTATCGGGCTCTTTGTATGATATGGGCCAACGAAGAATTCATCGCTAAGTCCATAAAGGCCCGAGAGTGCAAAGGCAAAGGCGGATCAAGGCACACATATGACCCTAATGGGCATGTACGTATGTCTAAATGGATGGTAAGGAAAATAATTACTAAAATGCATTCATAGTTTCTTTTTTGTTACAAACTCATACCCACAAGTGTGTGCAAGTGGTGAACGACTGCCTGATATGAAAGTGTGGAAGAGGGGTTGTCGGTGTTTTCTGCACTGGCAAACTATGGGGTGGTCAAGATCGTGTGTTTCAATTTTGAAGTGGTCTTGCAAACTACAAAGCACACTATGATCTATCCTGGTTCAGGCCCCTCCTCGGAGGTAATAGCCATACGTCCAGTGGTTTGATATTGAAGATGAACAAATGTTACAAGGGGTGAGCAGAGAGCTTGAAAAGTTCACGTGGTGAAAGGGGAAATGGATCTCTTGCCCCCTGCCTGAGGGGTAGGGGGCCTTTTATAGCTTGCGTAGGGGCGTGCTATCCATAGTCTAGTTACTTTACATCCAGGGTTGAGTTTTGCTGCCAGTGGGGCCTTAAACTGAGAACGTCAGTTCATAGAGGTTGGATGGGCTTCCCGGACGTTCTTCTTGGTTCTCGAGTGATGAGGTGGAGGGTACCCAGGATGGTTGTTAGAGCTGCCATACCTGGTGATGCTTTGCTTGGTTGCTAAGCCTTCCCATGTGGGGGCCGATGTGGATGAGCTAGCCTATTCTCTGCATTGTCCTATGGTTTGCAGCCATTAGAGGGCCGATCAGAGCTTCCTGACAGGTGCCGCCCTGTCCTGTCATGTTGTAGTGGATGATGGTGTCTTTTCAGGGGATGCAAAGCCCCCAGCCTGGATATTTTACGCGGTGTTTACCATTCAGGTACCTGTAAAACAGAATCTTACATAGAGAAGCCCGCCTTTACCAGGGCATGCTTAACTGATGTCAGAGTTATCATGGTGATTATACATGTACCCTTGGTAGAGTCGCTATGTCAGGCGGCGATGAGATGGATTCATGCACTTGAGTACCTGCTGCCAGGTGTGTGTGGGGCCTGGGGCCATGTCCTGTCGTGCCAAACAATAAATGTTGCCGCTTCCCGAGACCTCGGTGCTTGGTAAAAATATACCCGATACTGAAAATCCTCAGGTGGAGTGACTGGAGGCCCGAGCCCGTCCTGGGTCGAGGAGGGTAGTGGGTCAGGTAGACAGGCAGTGAAATCCTTCTTGCCCACGTCTACCGTAATGAGGCTAAGGTGATGGTGTGGATTGTTTTTGGGTTAAGTTGTTTTTAGTTTGGTGGCCCCTCCTCTTTAGCTAGGAGTGGTGGGGCCATATCTGGTATGGGGTGTATGGTTCTCTAGCTGTTTGCTGCTAGAGGAAACCGATTGTATCCAGAATTTTGGGACATAACTGGTGGCCCGTGGTACCCAGGGTACTAGACCCTGAGTCTTCCATCGAGTGGGTGGCCGGAGCCAGTGACTCAACAGTAGGCAGAATAGTTACTCATATGTTACTGCAAGTGAGATCACAGGATTTGGTGGAGAGGTCATGGGACTAAAGCCTCCACGGTCGTGACTCAAAATCCCTCGGTGGTACCCACCGTGTAGCCCCTAAAGGCCGCGTCTGAGCTAGAAGCTCAGATGGAGGCTAAGTTCCATATGTACTTTATAGGTTTGCGTTGAGGACTTAATGAAGCCCCACGGTCTGTGTTGTCAGAATGTGGCGTGGCATGCGCACTGACCCCATCCTCAAGTGTTTAGATGACCTGGAGGGGTTGAACAACGGGGACTTGCTAATAGGCGTGGTCCCTGAGTTCACGAGCTGGCTTAACGGTCTGAGACTTGGTACCACGGTCCCGAGTCAGGATCTGAGTGGAGCCTCAATTTTCTACATGTACTGCTTCTCCTTTTCACCGAGCCGCTGGCTGTCGAGATCTTAAAGTTCTTGATAAAGAGCTATTAGGGCTTGATGACCAACATCTTGAACTGTAGTATCAAGGGTAGCCTGAGGTGCAGTGTAGTACGCATGTTGAACCACACAAACACCGTAGCTCAATTTCTTCTCATACAACATCACTTGAACACACCATAGTGGGACACTTTCATGGAACGTTCCCCGTGTGCCGACGTAGAGGGGTGCGTGGTTGTAACCATTCGTCTTGAGTAAACTTGCCAGAGTCTTGGGGAGGTGTCCAGCAGA
>VSTD030003770.1:0-10680 GCA_008808055.3 Sporobolus alterniflorus | reverse complement strand
CGTCCATCTCAATCCGACGGCTGCACGAGGTTCCCGGCCGAACAAAACCACGTTCTCCGGCGTCACGCAAACCCTAGCCTCATTTCTCTCCTCTTCCGCTCCCTCTCACGTGCCGCAGCGAGCGACTCTGAGCGGCCGATGAGCGGCGCTGGAGAGAGCGAGCCCGAGGCGTCGCCTTGAGCCCCTCACCGGTGTGCGCGCTCACCGTTGGGTGAACACGCCATCGTCGAGTGCCCTCAGCGGCGCTTTTTCGCGTTCGCTCGCCCCGACGAGACGGCGAGCATCGGCTCCGTCGAGATCTCGTCATCGACGCAGATCCAGAAGAGGTGCGCCGACGAAATCTTGGGCCCGACCACACGCAAACTCGTTGTGGTCGGGTTCTACCCGCACAACCCGCAGATCCACAACCCGTGGATCTGCGGTCGACGGTGACTGCGAGGGATCCGAGTAAGTTCTACTCATCCCTCTGTTCTTCTTCTTCCCCAGCCACGGATAAGCGGCCTAGCCCGACTCTGATATCAAATGTAGGGTAGTTCTTCTTCTAGACGCAAGATCCAGCAGGTAAACTTCTTTAGAGAAAGATTGACCGATCTATCCGAAACCCTAGAATCCTAAACACGAACACAAGAACCCTAATCTGGATCTACACTGAGGAATTAGGAGTAGAACCTATACTAGAACCTAGGGATTACATGGGTATACCTTGAGCCGAAGAGGAGGAAGATATGACGTCGGTGACGGTCGGAGTCGTGGGTCGGCGGTCGGCGGTCGGCTGTTGGTGACGAGGTGAGTCAATCCCCTCGCTTCAGCGCCTTCTTGATCGGTCTTAGTCGCTAGGGTTTGTGGGGACACTGTGGACACGACGAACGTTGGTTCCCGTGTCCTGGTTTACCCCTTTTATTGTTACGTTGCGTGAGAGGGGATATACTGCCATACACAACTGGCGTCTCCGATCAAGGCATGAATGGGATCGGTTTCCAATCCGGACATCACTTTCCTAACAATACAAATATAGCACACTCTCTGTATCTGTAGTCGTACATACGTATATATGCAGATAAGTGCCAGGCCGTGAATACGTCAGAACGGGTGATAGCTCCGCTGGAACACGGCGGCGTTAGCAAACAGCCCGACGAGGTCCTGCTTGTACGGCAGGAACGACGTCCGGCGCGCACCACTGCCCTTCGCGTAATAGCTCCATGCGTGGCCGCTGCCGTCGTCGCCGTTTCTCCCCTTACGCCGGGACCCGGACGCGCCGGTGCTCAAGAACACAAACCTCTCCTTGCCGTCGCTCTGGCTCCGCCCGACGAGCCGCGGACGCCACCGGAGGACGGAACCAGTGGAGCCGCTCTTCCGGCAGCGCGCCGGGGACGCCGCGGCCGACCACCCGGGTGACCACGGGCAGTACATCGTCACTGGCACTGAGTCGAGGTCGTCGTCCGGCGGCTGCGCCGGTGACGACGGTTCGTCTCTGTCCACCAACAGAAGCTGCCTCAGCGGCACCCGTACGGTGGCTGTCTCCGGCTCCGGCGGCCGAGGCGGGGACCTCGGCCGGCCGAAGACAGGGTACAGCGCGCCCTTCAGGAAGACTCCGCCATCGTCGTCAGCGATAGACGGTGGAACGACGGCGGCGAAGGTGAACTCGTCGTCGTCCATCGTCCTGCAGCCTCTCCTGTTAGAGCTGGGGTTTAGTGTCTGTACTCAGGCTGCGGACTCCACCGTTTCCCATAGCAAGGTGCGATGGCTGGATGCCCATCTCCGCTGCACCATGGCCTCCTTACTTATACACACGCGGCGCTAGTTAAGAGCGACTTCGACCTTGCTGATGGATTAATCTTGACCGCTGATTCCAGAAACTGTTACTTTTTATTTTTATTTGTCGTTGATTAATTCATTTTTAAATTAGTCCGATGAGAAGTAAAAAAATAGAGCTAGTAATATAGATATGTTTGCAAGTTTAAGTTGTTGGAGTGGACCAGGTTTTCAAGTCGGATGCAGACGTGGTCTCTCAATCTGGTTAATTAGTGGGAGGGTGATGATCGAGCAGCGCGTGGGCGCGCGGCGAACGCCCACCAGCCGAGCCGCCCTCTTGCAGAACGCACCGAAATGATATTTTCGTGCTATAAAACAACTAATTAAGCTCAAAACCCCAGAACTGGAATTGGGCCACTGCTGGCTCGCGATAGGTGGCGGCCACAAGCAGTAACGCAACTTTTAAATTTGGAGCCCAAAACACTCTTGAATGGTTGCATTTTTTAGCTGGGCTGACCAAGATGACCGCCCTGAGGTTGATACATGTCAATATTATTTCAAACAATGACATCCTTTTAACTGGAAAAAAAAGGGTACGTATATGTCAATGTAAACTTCAAAGTCATGATGAAGAAAGATATATGTGATCGTCTAGTACCTTTAGGTTGATTGCCTGTGCTTCATATGTTAACGAGGTGCAAAGATATATAGCCTTCGCAAAAAAAAAACTCCTGTAGTAATAAGCTTAAACAAATTACTAACTTCAACTTAAAATATAACTTTTTCAATCCATGTCAGCCTCGATGTTGTGAAGCAATGTGAGACCCTATGACTATGCATATTTTCAAGTTTGTAACACTTAAAAAACAAAATTTGAGAGTAAACTCAATAATATGAAAACCATTTCCATGTATACAAGGAACAAATACTCTCAAACTCCTTGTCTCTCGGAAAGAAGACACTGTGTTGTTGAGACTCATCTGCGTCTCCACAGAAGCTGCTCATCGACCATTGAAAGCATTTCATCGTCCAGAACCTTCCATGTCCGGATGGACTCGAGTTCCGTCCACGACATCTGCCCTTTCTTCAGCTGGCTATGTATCATCCGAGCTCGCCTTGGCCAGTGCTGTCTTCCGTAGGCATGGTAGCCGAAGCCACCGCCATAACAGAACCATATCCCGTTAAGGTCGCCGCAGAAATCGTTGAGGTGGTCGTGGCCGAGAAACACAGCTTTTACGTCTCCCATAGAGGCAAGGGTGCCAAGGACGCCGGAGTTTACAGTTGAGCAAGCCACTTCCTCCTGGTACTCACCCTTGAATCCTGTGTACCGTAGCCCTCGGACTTCTGGAACTGGGATGTGGAAGAAGGCTAATGCAGGGGCATGCAAGTGTTTCTGTCCAATAAAAAAAAATTCAGGTACTACTCAAAAGCCACAAGTAAGCAATGCACATGCTGTAATCTTTTTCTTTTTAAAAATAGATAGGAGAGCAAATTACACCATACTCCATTTGTTCTCAAATTGCTGTCATTGTTAATTTTTTAAATTATGTTTGATCATTCGTCTTATTAAAAAAATTAAAAATTTACCATCAATTTTACTATGGTTTATTTTATTAATAAAGAAATTTTAGATATAACTTATAATTTTATATATTTAAATAATATAAATGATCAAACATAATTTAAAAAGTTAACGATGACAACAATTTAGGAACGGGTGAGTAGGCTACAAGCTCTAACCCAGTCACAAAGCCGATAAAATAAAACAGTAAAAAAGGGACAACAAAACACTACTGAATAGTCCATTGAGAAGATCAAAAACTACTGCAAGCAGAAAACAACAATGAGGTGCAGAAAAGCAACCACAAAAGATGCAGAAGGATAAAAAATCCTTAACTCCCTACTTCCCCTTCTCATGAAGTTTCTTAAAGAGATAGAAGAGAGATCTATGCTCAAACAATGATGTAAGGTTACTTAAAGAGAATATTCAAGTACCATACCTGAAGCTCCAGTGAAGTAGAACGAAGCCATGCTTGTTGAGATTCCTTGATCCATCCGTAAGTTTTAACTCCACTGACCACTTCACTATCCCCACTATCCAGGAAGTAAAGGTTAAGCAGACTGGTATTGACCAGCTCGGATCCAAATGGCCCATGGATGCCAACATGATAATTTCCAAACCCATGCACCGAGATACCAGGTGGGTTTACTTGAGACACCCGAGTAATCCATCAGAGACATGAATGCCATCAGCTCCTCTCCAGCCACTGTAGATTCCTGGTCATGGTTACCTAGAATGGCAGCCCATGGTACCTTGTATTCCACAGCAGAACTGATTGCTTTCAGTAGTGATTCTGCCGCATCCGTTGCACTGGTCCCAAATATGTTGTCCCCTGGTCCAAGTTAAAACAATGGAAGAAACTGAATTAAACTCCCTTTTGCTGATAAACAAGGAACTAGAAACAAACACATAATGAAGAAACTTAAAAGGATGTATCCCACTACTAGCTAGAGCAGTAGACGTCAACAAATTATATGCAACTGGATTGTACAGGTTGGGACCAAAGGGCAAAGATGGAGTATAAAGATAGGGTAACAGCTGACGGTGAAGGCATCAATCAATTATCAGAAATTAAAACATTATCAAGCTTCGTACTGTTCTTCTTCCTCCCTGGAATCCTCATTCATGTGTCCCTAGGTCATCTCTCTCTCTCTCTAGAATCTTCCAGAGCTCTCCAATATGTATTCTCTGCTTCTCCTACCTAGATACAATCTGTCCTGCTTCTATTCTTGCTCCAATCGATCAGAGCCCAGTTTACCAGTGGAACCAATCGCTACTCGTGCTACTACTAAAATGATCCGTGGAGGGAGTTGCTAACATGGTCCTGGTCAGCGAGAAGGGAAGAAAAAACCCGCACCGGTGAAGGAAATGAGGTCAGGCTTCTCCGCCTCGATGAGCCGGCGCAGGAAACGCGTGGTGTTGAGGTCGGAGCACAGCGCGCCGCCGCCATCCGGACTCACATCCAGGCAACGCGTGGTAGCGCCGTTGCCGAAGTGCATGTCCGCCACCTAAGCAAATTAATAAAGAATATGGAGCAAGATCAGGCGCCGGCAAGGAGAGACTGGGAGATGGAGTGCGTCGGGCCAGAGCGGCCTACCTGGAGGACTTTGAACGCGCCGTCATGGCGGAAGCGGAGGGGGAGGGGTGGGAGCTTCTTGACGCGGGGCGCGGCGGCGTCGGGGTCAAGAACAGTGGAGAGGTGGAGGAGGAGCTGGGAGGCGAGGCAGGTGATCAGGAGCGAAACGAGAGCTGCCAGCAACGAGGAGGTCATGGATCCCGCTGCCTGCGCGCGCCTACCAGTTTGCAACTCACTTACCGCCGGCACCAGCTGTAGATTCTCTGCTTTTGAAGAAGACCAATATGACAGACTTACCTGTCCACTTACGTCGTCGGATTAGTTTTCAAAGTTAAATATTGACATCTTTAACCGATGATAAAATAAAAAAAAGAGAGTTGCTATTTACCTGGCGCCAGTTTTTAGTTATTAGAACTTGCAAATCATAGAGGAGGTTTTGGGGTGACAGCAGTGGCGGGGAGGAGGAGGTCGGTGGCGGCGGCTAGGTTGTCGATGGGCGGGACTAGGCGACGGCGCGCGAATTTCCAACCTGTCGACTCCGCCATTTGATTCAAGGCGAGTATTTTGGGCTTTCTCTCATGGGCCAAATTTGTGAGCTGCTGTTTGGGCCGAAGTCTTTGGTTATATTCTGCGTTACACTAGTTACTGCAGTGACGAGATTAAACTGGACGGGTGACAATATTTAAAAAATGGAAATGCTATTGTATTTTGCTAGAAAAAACAAACAAACAAGAATAGCGAGTACCGAGCACGCGCGTAGACAGGGAGACGCACAGCAGCGAAGCATCCGAGCCCATGCACACAGAACAGAAGCCTTTTTTTTCCTTCCGCATGAAACAATGTCGCTTTATTCCCGCAAAAAAAAAAACAATGTCGCTTTACATCGAGAATCGTGCAAGGTACACACACAGCTGCCCAGCCACTGCTACTCTGGCCTCCTTCCTCATGGTAACAGTCCAGTCAGGACTGGCACGAACTGCTGTAGGCGCGGAGGCCAAACGTGCCGTCCACCCGACAAGTCCGACACCAAATCTGCTCTGCTCTGCTCCTACAAGAAAACCAAGCAGCTAGCTATCTCCCATCGGCGCACCACCAATCATGCGGCACCGCGGTCTCCTCGGGCGGGCGGGCGTGCGGCTAGCTTCTCATGGGGTTTTCCTTCTCCCCGGAGAAGGAAACGCGGCCGAAGCCCCAGTGCCCGACGCGGTACATCTCCTCCAGCCACGCCAGCTCCGCCTCGGTGGTGGTGGCGCCCGTTCCTCCAGCGCTTGTCGCCGCGACGACGACGGCCGTCGCCTTGCCGACGCCCTTCTCCTCCTCGTGGTCGCGCACCCGCTTCTGGTGCAGCAGCAGGCGCCTCCGCCTGCGGAGCCGGCCGACGCAGCGGCGGCCCACGACGAACGGCGCCTTGACGAGCGCCAGGGCGAGCAGGCTGACGACCGCGCACGGGCAGCACCCCAGCGCGACGCAGTCCGCGATCGCCACCGCCGCGCACGACCGGCACCTCCTCCTTCCCGTCGTGGTGGGCGCCTCGTCGACGACGACGTCGAAGCACCGCCCGCGCCCTCGCGGCGTCACACACACCGCCTCCGCCACCGCGCCGGCGCGGCGCTGGCCGTCCTCCGACGCCCTTCTGCTCATCGTCGTACGACAACACAAGGGGCTGCAGGCAGTGAGCTTGTTGGGAGCCGAGCTGATGAAGTGCTGCCCGCCCCCACCCGGCGAGCGTTTTGTAGTCTTGTAGACTTGTGTAGGTGGGTTTCGGGTCAAGTCAAGAGCACAACATCCGTCCGCAAGGGGGGCAGCTGGTAAAAACTTCGTGTTACTACTATACTACCACTGCCCTCCAGTCAATTACTACTACTACTCGACATGCATGCATTGCCCCAAACGGAGACTGATGCAGCGCTTCTAATTTTTCGTGGCCGTCACATCTCGCCGCAACAAAACAAGCAAAAGGAAGCCAAAGAAAACCCCAACAACTACAGTAGTACTACTACCCGGGCAGGACTGAATTGAACGGCGGTGGTGGCCGCGGGGTGACTTCTACGAGCGAGACCTTTCACGGGAACGGTGACCTGTTGGGCTCCGCAAGGACGGGTAGCCACTGTGCTCGAAAACTGCAAGCTCGCGCTTTTTTTCCGGCCAAGTTAAGGCTCCGTTTCTTTGTTTTTGCTTCGACATGTGCAGGGCTCCCATTTCTGGGTGAAAGCTTCCCTGCATTTTTTACCCTTGCCACTGTGCGGCTACTGGTGCTGCTACGACTGGGGGCTGTAGCGCAGGCGGCAGCGGCTCTCCACTCCACCCCGTGCCTGATACGCATGCATGCCCGTGAGAGGTGGATCAATCGCAGGCGAGGCTCGGAGGAAACAGAGGAGCCTGACAGTGAGAGAGTGACAGAGGAGCAGGGGGGCTTGCTGAACTGAACTGCGCCTTGAGTGTTTGAGTGGCAGGTTTCACACTGGGGTTTGGGAAGAGTGCACTGATCGGCTCACGACGAGTGGAGTAGTATGTGTGTCGTTTCTGAAGTAAGGCTACTACTACTAGCAGCGGCAAACGAGCATGCGTTGACTGGACTCGTAGAACAATGGAAGCATGGCTGCACAGGGAGAGTGATGAATCGGTGCAGGTGTTCAACATGTTGGAATGTCACAATAATATGGTCCCTCTGTTAGAGCCTCTGACGTACAACAAACTGACGACACCAGGTTGGATTTTTTTTTAACTTTTTCCAGTATCTTATCTACTAGTATTTTCATGGGCCCAAATTCATTCAGTATCCAGCAATCTGAATACCGAACAAAATGTGCTTTGTTCGATGATGGCTGTGACAAATTTACAGGTGTCTAACTAGTCTACCAGGAGCAACAAATGCTCACCCAACCCATTGATTTGCAAAAGGCGCCAGCGCTTACCGAGTACGAACACAAGCAGCAGAGCAAGGCGCGAACTATATCTGATCTGGCTGCACATGATCCAGTCCACGCACGTGAGGTGAGCCGCTATCTATGTTACTGTAGACCGCATCACCTGCAATCGTACTGCCACAGTCCATGCCTCCGGCTCCTCTGTAGTTGACTTTCCTCTGCCGTCGTCACTACATGTCGGCCTGTGTGGGAAAAGTTTGTGACGGGTCCAAATTCATCGACGAGCGACTGCGATCTAGTATATGTCCATCGAGTACTATATGATGGTTAGGAAAAATGAATCAGGCACCTAATAAAAACCATCCTCTCCTACACGTTACTGGTTAAGGAAAGACAGCTCGACGACGACAAGGGAATGACTAGCACCAATGCAGGTCTCCCTCTCTCTCTCTCAGGTGGTTTACTCGGCTTGCAGAGTCAAGAGATCAAGAGGTAGGTTGGATCGGGGAGAGCGAGAGCTGGGTGAGAATACCTGCACTGCTGGGGAGCAGATTCCGTCGTCGCAGCTTCTTGGTCCATCGAGGTTGCCGCCGGCGCCGTGAACGAATGAAGCGAGGCGCCTTCGTCAGCCTCGACGGCTTCCGGAGGAGACACCATCCGGATGTAGCCTGCCTGGGCCTGGCACGAGAGAGGTCTTTCCTGCCAACGGCTGGCTGATTTCCCGCGGATCGGAGAAGCCGTTTGCGCCGCGCGTATCTGAGTTTGGGAGCCGCGTATCTCTCTCGTGGAGGCGGAGTTTGTTGGGCGGACGGGATATCTCCTCCTCCTTTTACTTACCGCTGCAAGTTTATGTCCCTCCAATGTACTGTAATCTAGGGTTTTGCAGATATATTAATGTACGTTGGCAGCTAATACTACAAGTAACCAACACATTTACCAGAGTAGAACAGGGGGGCTTGCCGCCCACTCTGCCAACCACAAGTCAGATCCAGATCTATAAGCCTGGCCTTGTCAGATTGTTGATACGTCTCTAGTTCATGTGCATTTGCTGCTAAAATATGCCAGTAGTAATGTAATGGTTCGCGCTCTACACTGTCTGCCAGTCTTACTACTAGATCCCGATAATATCATGGGGGTTCATCGGTCCGGATGACCGCCAAAGGTGGAGTAGGAGTTGCAAAGATCTGAAGATGCTCTCCAGCCAACGGATACCTGATTATTATTATTTTCTATCTTTTGTGTCAAGAACGTTGACTGTACTATTAATCGTATAATAATGTTATGCGAAGCTATGCTTTTATTTTTCATTTTTGCTATTTTTTCAAGTACTCTCTCTTTTGATCTTTTCACCTTCACGCATGCTACAAGACTGCACAGGGCGTGAAGTAGCAATCAACGCTAGTACAACAACGTACAGACTACAGAGGCATCGTTACATCTAATCCATCCATCATCATGCTGCAGTGGTCTGTTGCACCGGCACCGGCCGCGTCTCCACGGACGCCACCGCCGGCGCGGGCGCCTCCATCTTGGCATGGCCGCCGTGAGGAGGAGGCCCGTGGCCGAAGCCGCCGCCCAGCTCCATGTCGTCGTCGTAGTACGCGACGCGGTCCCTGCGCGGGCGAGGCCGGAGGTGCCGCTTGGTGCAGACCTGCCCCACCACGCAGGAGATCACCAGCAGCGCCGCGATGACGCCCAGCACCACCAGCACCGGCGTGTACGACCCGCCGCCGCCCGACGCGCTCTGCGGATGCGCGAGCGGCGTCGTGGGGGAGGAGGACATCGTCGGTGGATCCGATCGTCGCTTGCCTCTTCCTCTCAGCTTCCCTGTTGGATGGAGCTTAAGAGCGGTTCCCAAGGTACTGTACTTATCATTTCTTGTGGGTTTAATATGCTTGGAGTGAGCTTAAAGGTTGCGGTTTGGGTGCACGGGGAGGTTTGGAACACACGCGCAGGTTGCGAGGGCAAGTATCTTCCTCTTTGTTGGCACGGCAAAGCCAAGGATCAGATGAGAGTTTAGTTTAGCGGTGCAGAGATGCAGGAGAGTGTTTCAGAGTCAACGGCTTCTCTGCTCCGTTGACTGTTTATGTGGGCCGATTCAACGGCCGGAAACGCACAACAGCCCGGCAAGCGGCGTGGACACCTCCCTCTTTGACACGACACGTCGTCGTACGAGAAGCTCATCACCCCTGCTCGTCTCTGAAGCAGAGCAGAGTCGGTCCAAAGAAAAAGAGAGAAGCCGGCGCGCCATGGCTTCCACCGCCTTCTCCCTCCCTCTCCAAACTTGGCCGTGTCGTGCACCTCCACCGCGTCGCCGCCATTCCCACACCAGCACCATGTGGATTGAGGACGAGCACGCGTTACTCACTGGCTTCCAGGTATGCCAAGTGAGTGACACCAACAACGTAGTACGGTTAGCCGCCAAATCAACAGAGCTGTAACGTCCCCGGCCGTGCCTCACTTTGATCTGTTCAGCTCTGCGCGATTGATTCGACGGAGTATCCTGACCACAATTGAACTCGAGCATCCAGTGTTAACTAGGATGTTTTTAACTAGCCGGCGACAAATATTTCAAAATTGAGGGACTACGTACTAATTTTGCCTGAAACTGAAAGACACAGCTGCTTCAGAATTTCAGCATGCATACTCTGTAGTGCATATAGGGTCTCAGTGTGAGGGTTCATTCTAGGTGCTCGCCTCCGAGCGGGTATAGCGCGCGGGTGAAAGTCTAGATCCACAACTGAGAACCCTAGAACGCTAGACTCCTAACCCTAAAACAGCAAGACCTACACTAGAGCCTAGGGACTACGAGGGTGTACCTTGGGGCGATGAGGAAGAAGACATGGCGCCGGTTGGTGTCGAGGTCGAGGTCGTCGGTGTTCGGTCGGGGTCGGGGTCGGAGACCGTCGGTGTCCGGTCGAGGT
>VSTD030003769.1:0-10681 GCA_008808055.3 Sporobolus alterniflorus | reverse complement strand
CAAAATTAGATCTCACTTGAATATGTTTTAAAAAATAATCAACTTAATTTCCTCTACAAATAAGAAATTTGTTGTTACTTATATAAATCTCTATTTTTAAAGGTGGTCCACAAAATGAAGGATTCTCTCAAAACTAATAATTGCTTCTACTTTGTAAACAAACATATTTTGTGATTGTATTATCAATTTTTTCCTTAATTTTATGTATTTTTGTTATATTTATTTTTCTCAATTCGCTAAAAACCCTGAAGCAACGCGTGTGGCATTCAACTAGTATGTACTGAAAGTCTTACCAACGTTTCTCCTTAGGGCAACAAAACTTGTACCTAAGAAATTATTCTTTCACCTGGGCAATTCCTTAGATGTTATTGCAATTTTGAACAATCACGTATATGTCATTGATGCCTAAATGATATGTGGGACTCACCTATGTCACTTACAATGGCATATCTGGGATTGTTCAAAATTGCAATGGCACCTAACAAAATTATTCCTTCACCTTATCCTAGTAACAACAGGAGATGGGAACACCCCAACTATGTATATATGCACACAGTTGCCAAACTATGTGCCTAATAAGATTAATAATTTTTGCCCTGACCAATTCACCCAAAAGACTAAGCTGATAGATGGACAATTAATTTATACTTTAATACTTTTCCTCACGTGTAACTAGCTTTCTTGGGTGCAAATGTGAAATACATGAGTAGGCGGCAATTTTTTTAATAAATTACGCCGGCCAGGATTTGAACTCAAGACATCTGCCTCTTATACCATGTTGAATTATTATGTGTCAACCAATTCATCCAAAAAGGCTAAATTGATAGGGAAAGATGAACAATTCATTTATACTTTAATGCATTGCACCTTCTAATCATGTGCTATCGCTTGTCACAAAGATAAGTTATGCAATTATGCCTTAATAACTCCCATTCATCAACCTACCAACAATGGCAATTATCAATTAGAGGTGCCCCGACAATGGCAATCAAGCACACGCGTACAAGATCACATGAATTGGAAGTGTAATTCAAAGTTCGAACAAGTATTGACTAACTGTTGGAACCAGATAAAAGACCCAATCACCTTTTTTATATCACCTAAATTTTATAGTTAGATTGGTAGAGGGAAATCCTCCAACATGACATCCGAGTCAGAAGGTTTTAAGTTTGAGCTCCGGTCACATATATTCCACTATGTGTAATTATTCTCATATATAGACATTTATATCGTACGACTCAGCTTAACATAAATCAGTGGAGGAGGGGCCCTCCAACACTAACCAACACAGCTATCGTACGAAATATGAAATTTAAAACCCGGCAAACATCGATCGGGATCAGTATCCACCCTCTGGGCCTCCATCCAGCCCAACGCCACTCCGCACAACAACGGCCCACCACCGCCACACCGCGTATACACCAACACAGCAAGAGGAGACCAAGAATTCCGAGGCACTCACATATCGAGGTACCGACAGCCTCCGGCCGGCACCGCGGGGCCCGCGGCGGGCGGAACGGCGCTTCCGGGTGACCCTACTAGGCCTGCTGTCGCCGGAGGAGGTGGAGGCCGGAGGCTTGCTGATTCCGTCCCTGTCCATATGGAAGAACAACCGGCGGAGAAGATGGTGCGCACTGGTAGGAAGATGCAGCGGCGGCGGCGGCGTTGCAGCATCGGCATCTAGGATTGGGGCGGGCACGGAGTTTTATAGCCAGATGGGCAGGGCTAGCGGAGACGCGGAGGCGCGCCATGGCAAGTGGCGGGCGGGCTCTGAAAGGTGGGCAGCGTGGCGGGGTGGGCGAGGCCGAGGGCGCGAGGTCGAAAGCCACGGGTGGGAGGCGCGGGCTGGCATGGCCGTTTCTCTCTCCCTCTCTCTGCGCATCAGGATTCTCTGCGCTCTGCGGGCGCCGAGACAAATGGACCCGCTTGGTTTTGGAACTCAACCCGGTGGCTCGCTCGCCACCTGCGCCAGGTTTTCAGTGTTCGGGGCTCCTGTCTGCCTTCCCCGCCTTGGATCACTGGTGGCATGGTGGGTGGATGACCATGGGTGGTGGTTGGTTCGGTTCACTGCCGCGCAGCGCCGTGCGAGCCCTCTGCTGATTCACCCACCAAGGCTGCGGTGAAGCTTGAAACATGGGAGCGCCATAAATAGCTTACGCTTTAAAGAAAATAGAAGATTTTTTCTACCAAACTAGCATAAAAATATGTTTTCTAAAAAAGGTGTGGTTTCAAAATATTACCAAAATAGTATACAAAACCGCGCAAAAAACCTGCAGCGGTCATCTCCTTTTATATTGCATACATGAGATAGATTACAACAGAATACTGACAAATACTGGTATACAACAAACTCCGTTTAGGAGATCTAACCAAACGCTAACTGAACATCACGGTCTTATCTGTTGAGCGGTGCTTATCTCATGTGCCATGCACAATATCTTCATCTAGATCTTTCAACATCCTCCCTCAATCACAAGTGCATAAGTTGAGATTGCTTAGGAATTCTTGCATCTTGCACTGGAAGAGATTTAGTAAAAGCATATACAATCTGGTCTTGAGTAGAGATGAACCTGATTTTCAATAACTTACTCATCACATGTTCTCACACAAAATAGTCCACCTCTATATGCTTTGTGCGCGCATGAAACACAGGATTTACAGTAAGATATGTTACTCCAAGGTTATCACACCAAAGGCACGCCGGCCTAGACTGAGGAACACCCAATTCATGCAAAATAGCTTGAGTCCAAATGATTTCTACCGTGGCATTAGCTAGAGACTTATAATCCGCCTCTATACTGGATCGTGAAACTGTTGCTTGCTTCTGAGCACTCCAAGAGACAAGATTATGACCCAGCCAAGTAGCAAATCCCCCAGTAGACCGGCGATCATCCACACACCTAGCCCAATCAGCATCCGAGAAGGCACTAACGAGTGTGGGTGCAAAGGAGAGACCAAGCTTCAAACTGCCTCTCAAATACCTCAAGATTCTCTTGACAGCCATCCAATGCAAGGTGGTAGGAGCATGGAGAAATTAGCACAGCTTGTTCATAGCAAAGGACATGTCTGGTTGAGTTAATGTCAAATATTGTAAAGCACCAACCACACTGTGATACTGTGTACTATCTTTCTCCCCAAGTCTTGTACCTCCTTGAACCGACAACTTCTCAGATGTAGCAAGTGGAGTAGCCACTGGTTTACAATTCTTCATACCAGCCTTCTCAAGTATATCAGTGGCATAGCTCTCTTGACTCAACACAATTCCATCACCACGACGAGTGACTTGAATTTCCAAGAAATAATGCAAGTCACCCAAATCTTTGAATGCAAACTCAGCATGTAGATCTTTAAGAAGAGCATCAACAGTTGTAGGACTAGAACTTGTTACAATCATATCATCCACATACACAAGCAAAAACATAGTCACATCTTTCTTCCTGTAGATAAACAAGGAGGTATCTACCTTGGAAGATATGAACTCGAGATTTCTTAACTTCATACTGAAACGTGAATACCAGGCCCTAGACACTTGTTTGAGACCATACAAGGCTCGGTCCAACTTGCATACATAATCTGGCTTAGATGCATCAACATATCCCGGTGGATGTCACATATAAACATCTTCCTCCAGCTGGCCATGCAAGAAGGTATTTTGAACATCAAGTTACCGAAGACCCCAGCCTCGTGACACGGCAAGAGAAAGAACAAACCGAATTATTGCTGGTTTAACTATTGGACTGAAAGTGTCTCCATAATCAATTCCATGCCGTTGCTTGAAACCTTTGGCTACTAGACGAGCCTTGTACCTCTCTACAATCCCATCTTGCTTCCTCTTCACCTTATAAACCCAGCGGCAATCAATAATATTACTAGCATGATGAGATGAAACAAGATGCCAAGTCTGGTTTTTAAGAAGAGCTTGATACTCCTCATCCATTGCTTGCCACCACCGTGCATGATTCAGTGCTTCATCAACATGTTTTGGCTCCCCAGACTGAGTAAAACCCGCATATCAGATAGTGCCATCTATATAAACATTGGGTCTTTTGATATTATTTTGCAATCTGGTAACAGGATGCTGCACAACCCCAACACCAGATCCAGATGAAACAAAAGATCTGGCCTGATCAGAAACATGCAGTGGAACCAAAATCGGATCCATTGTGGTAGCAATAGGAGAACCAGAACCAACCGATGGACGAGAACCCCCGGCCAGAGCAGAAGATCCAGAGCACTACGAATTTGCGCCCGCAAGGACAACCACCTACCCTGACTCCGAGGAAGATCTGATCTGCATCGGATCCAAGACCGCTACACACAGGGGAGCAGTAGGAGAATCAACACCGGGATCCATGTCCGGATTTGTTGCAACACGCTAATCCGTAGAGGAATCAGCCTCACCATGATCTACACTATTATTTGTATGGGACTCAATTAAACATTTAGCAAGATTAATCACATTAGGCCCTTCTACACCAACACCCTCATTATGATTGCGCAACGTAGGATGAAGGAGTAAGATCTCGGATTTAAGAAGGGCACCGGCATTGGGATGAAGAGACGAAAAAGGGAACACCATCTCATCAAAAATTGCATCTTGAGAAATATACACATGATCAGTAGATGGATCCAAACATTTGTACCCCTTGTGTTGATTACTATACCATACAAACATGCATCTCTTAGATCGAAAGGAGATTTTTCAATGGTTGTAAGGTCAAAGATTAGGCCAATAGGCCGAACCGAAAGTTCCAAGGAAAGAATAATCCGATTTTTGATCTAGCAATCGTTCAAGAGGTGTATGATAGGAGATTACTTGAGATGGTGTACGGTTAATGAGAAAGGTGGCCATAAGATAAGCCTCATCCCAAAACTTGAGAGGCATACTTGAACGTGCAAGGAGAAAAAGACCAACATCAACTATGTGTCGATGCTTACGCTCAGCAGCACCATTTTGTTGCTATGTGTGGGGGCACGAAACCAAATGAGAAATGCTAACCTTGGTGAAAAAAGAGTTCAATTTTTCATATTCTCCTCCTAAATCTGTTTGAATGGCTAGAATCTTCCTATTCAATAGGCGCTCAACATGTTGCTGAAAATGTGAAACTTAGCAAACACCTCGGACTTATGTTTCAAGAGAAAAATCCAATCATCGATGAAGCTAACATAATAAGTGTTTCTGCCAACAGAATTAGGAGCAGTTGCCCACACATCTGAAAAAATAAGCTCAAGAGGAGCTTTAGACACACTAACAAATCTAGGAAATGGCAGTTGATAACTCTTTGCACATTGGCAAGCATCACAAACACCAAACAAATCAGATGACTTGGAAAAGACTAACTGATTATTATCTAGGACCTTCTGAACTATGGTCATGGACGGATGACCAAGGCGCTCATGCCAACACGTTATTGACGGCTTGACCATACTCAAGACACACTTGGTTGTGGACTGCTCCAGGGAAGGGAAAGGGTAGAGACCTCCCCTACATCTGCCCCGCAAAAGAACCTTCTTCGTGTGAGGGTCCTTAACCAAGAAAACAAAAGGGTGATATTCAACAAACACATGATTATCATGAGTAAATCTATGAATGGAAACAAGATTCTTCTTGGCAGCAGGAACATGTAAGAAATGTTTAAGAGAAAGATTACGAAGAGAAGTGTAAAGTGTAGAATGACCAATGTGAGAAATGTACATACCTCCTCCATTCGCAGCATGGATCTGTTCCTGACCTGTGTACTTCTCTATCACAGCAAGCTTGTCCAGCTCACTAGTGATATGATCAGTAGCGCCTATGTCAGAGTACCAAGCCGGATCAACATTGTACCCTAGAGCCTCAGCATTATTCACCATCTTGTCCTAGCCAGTGAAGTTGTGATCAAAATTTTTCTAGCACCAGAGCACTGTATGCCCGGTTTTCTTGCATAATTGGCATACTGGTTTGGTGCCTAATGAAGAACCAGCCTCGCCACATCCTCCGAAGCCACAGCCAAAGCCACCACGGCCTCCACCTCCGCCACGCCCACGGAAACCACCACGGCCATGTGACACAGAGTTCACCGAAGATCCAGATGAAAACTATGAATTCTATAGTTCCAATCTTGCCTCAGCAACTAAAAGCTGCTAATAAATAGCACCTAGCGAGATCTCAGAATTGCTCGCTATGTTCTCCACACAAGAATTGTAATCCTGTTCCAACCCATCCAAGAGGTATGTCACAAAATCCTCATCTTCTAATGGCTTCCCAGCAGCAGCCATTTCATCAGTAAAAGCCTTCATCTTGTTGTAGTAGACTGCAGCAGATTGATCTCCTTTACATGTGGTCGCAAGCCACGTACGCAACTAGATTGTGCACACATGTGACTATGAGGCATACATGGAGTTCAACTCCTTCCACACCGTCGTAGTAGTAGTGCATGTGGCCACATGGCCAAGCACCTCTTGCGAGAGAGACGCATTGATGAAGCCAAGCACTTGTTGATCATGTGCAACCTAGGTGCCATGGGCAGCATCAGTACTCGCTGGCTCAGAGACAGTACCATCTAGGTATCCAAAGCGCCGCGCACCCTTGACAATGGGCACAACCTACACTTTCCATAGCAAGAAGTTGTCACGGGTGAGCTTTTCCGAGAGTTGTTGTGGTGCTCAACATGGTTAAGCTGAAGCTCTGATTACCATGTGAGAATGCTTAGAACCACACAAAGAAACCTATGGTGGCCTTCTCCTTTTATATTGCATACATGAGATAGATTACAACAGAATACCGGTACATGGCCGGGTATATCACATACAACAAACTGTGTTTAGGAGATCTAACTAAACGCTAACCGAATGCCACGGTCTTATCTATTGAGCCATGCTTATCTCATGTGCCATGCACAATATCTTCATCTAGACCTTCCAACACGGCAAAACTTGCCGCTGGAGCCAAGAGAATTTTTTATTATTATATTTAACTTTCCAACATAGACTTAAATATATTTTATAAAAAAAGTTGAAGACCTCGACCCTTACTGCCTACTCATCAGGCGATAAGGGTCGGTTGTGGTTACTAGCATTTTAAAAAATTTCTTTTTCTATTCTTTATTAAAAATAAAAGGTGCACTTCAAGACCTTCAAAATCCACTTAGATTTTTTTAGTGCAAGATCAATATTATGTGCAACCATTTTAACTAGGGCCTCTCAAATTGTGCTGCAAATTTTGAATTAAAATTCCTTCAAATTGGTAGTCTCTCGCTTTGTGTGAATTTTTAAGCCCACCTAGAAAATTGATAAAATTATGGGAAATCCTACAAATTTCTACTTTGTGATGTACTTTAAGTCAGTCAGGTTGTGTTGTTACATTTTTGTTGGAAAATTGTATGTTCCTTCACATCTCTATTTTTATACTTATTTGATTTGCGTGAATCACTTAAGTATTTTGTGCACCTTACTGTAAATGCATATTTGCATAACCTTGGAAGATAATCTCATCAAAATGATCCTAATACATTTCTCTTTGATACTAAGCACATGCATGACCTAATTCTACAAGAAAAACTAAAGTGTTAATGTGAAAATATATGTCCTTTATTCAAAAAAAAACAAAAGGTGCACTTTTAGACCTTCAAAATTCACGTAATTTGTTTTATGAAAGCTCAAGATTAGATGCAACTATTTTAACTAGAATCATCTCAAAAGGTGCCACAAATTCTAAATTAAAATTCTTCCAAGTCAATAGTTTTCTGTCTTTGCTTGAATTTTTAAATCCACTTAGAAATTTGATAAAATTATGAGAAATTCTTAAAAATTATACTTTGTGATCTATTTTAAGTCAGTCAAGTTTTTGGTATGTTTTTTTGTTGAAAATTTGTAAGTTAATTTACATCTTTGTTTTGATCTTTATTTGATTTACATTAATCAAAGCTTTTTTGTGCACCTTTCTGTAAATGCATATTTGTATAACCTTAGACGTCAACCTCCTCAAATTGATCCAAATACATTTTTTTCTTATGCTAAGGACATGCATGGCCTATTTATGTGAACAACCTAAAATTATAGTCATATAAACCCTAAAGTTATAGCCATCTAAGTCACCGCCTCACGTGACGTGCATCTCGTCCACCATGTCCAGAGTCCATGGAGTTGTTCGACTTGCCCGTCTTGGGGAAGTCGTAGATCATATCCCTTAAGAACCTGCACCGCAAAGATGTTGTGCGCGCCTAGTGACCGCAACAAGACACCTATCCTTTATTTTCAGGATACTCAAATTAGTAGAAGAGGCAAGCTGCTGCCTAACTCACACACCTAGAAGGGAGACAGTCTCGTCGAGCGTCGTGGCGTAGCTGGCGTTCGGGCCAGGGAAGTGCATGCTCCCTCATCTTACAAGCTCCCGGCGCTGTTGCGGCGGCCGGTGAGCATCGGGTAGCTACCCCCGCCCATCAGCACGAGGATGTCCCACACGGCGATGGCCAGGATGTCCGCCCATGAGACGGTCTTTGGACACGCTGCCTCCATCCATGTCTTCGTCCACTCGATAGCGCCAAATCCGTGCACCGACTGGTTCCGGGCAGTGTCCCGCTCCGACTTGTCACCGTCGATGAGGTCCAGGAGCACTGAGTAGTCGTAACCCTGCACACGCGTCCAGGAACGAACAATACAACGTCTTGGCGCGTGCGCCTGTGAGCGTCACAGGTAAAATTGAAAATGACAAGATGGATTAGACGATGGAGTTTGTATGGTATCTATTCGTATGAAGTAGTCATGGAAGAAGAGGCGGACGGGTGTGGCGACGATATTGGGCTCTGCGTCTGGGCACGTCTCGTCGTAGAACCTGAATGCCAAATCGTGTACTACCGTGTTGGGGAAGGAGAAGGAAAAGGAAGATGAATTGTCTTTGTCGTTGTCCTCATAATCTGTTAGTATTGATGACACTGTTGTTACAGAGCGCGGGAAGAAGAGATTGACCAAGTGGGCCGCCGTCGAAGCAAACGGGCCAAGAAGCCCAACCCGAATGTAACAGGTAGAGAGTGGGAATCGGGTGTGTAGCCGCGGCAGGTTATAAACCATTGGTTGAGACAGGAGAAGGCATCAACCTTGTAACAGACAATCGAATTCAGTTAATCATTCCTCTACTCGCCTATTCTGTCTTGCTTCGTTCCCTAGTTCTTCTGCCTCTTCCTCCCCAAATACTTCTCCGTTGCCAACAATATGGTATCAGACTTTTGAACCATGGAGCTGTAACATCCTGTATTTTGCAAACCCTAATCAAATTTATTAATAATTAATTAGGTGTTATTGAGATCCTAAATCTAAAAGTGGAGTTTAAAAATAAAGTTTAGATTTCAAACTAGCGATAAATCAATTCAAATCCAACTTTTAACAAAAAATCAAGTTTCTGATCCACTTTTGCTGGGAACTTATTTTTCCTTGCCACTAGGTGAAAAAAGGAAACCCCTAGCCAAATTTCATCAAATTCCAAGTTCTCAAGAATTTCCAATCAATTTTCCTTAATTTCAACTCATAGAAATTTCCTAGAATTTTCATTCGAAATCCATTTCGAATCTGAGGAAGTTTCTATAAGGAAAGTTGTTCCTTATTTCAAATATTTTAATATTTTATTTCAAATTTTTAGAGTAAGGGAATGTACCTTTTGGGTCGGTCAAAATTTGGACGAATTTGAATCCAATTGAACCATTTAAATTTAAACCGGTCAAACCCATTTGAACCGCACCACCGGTACTGTGCCGCTCGGGCCTACTTGTTCGTGCTCGAGGACACCACAACCTCCCTCCATTCCCCGAACCGGTCTTGCCCATATTGGCCACCGGAAGCCACTTCCCCTCACCCTTTTGGCGCCCGGAGCGTCGCCGCTCGCCACCCACTCCGGTGAGCCACTGCCCCGCACTCAATTCGCACACATGTGGCAACGCCTCACCATCCTCTCCTTGCCTTTAAGACGCAGGAGCATCCCTCGACCCTCGTTGGCCACCGCGGACCACTCACCGCAAACGAACGCCTCCGTGCCGCCTCCCGCCGTCGCCTCACCGACGCAAGGTCCCGCAGTGAGCTCCCACCCCCTCTTTCCTTGCCCGGTGCCCTCCCCTGGGGCTCCTGGGGCTAGATCCGCTATCACCTCCGCACCTAGGCCCTCGGTCCACCATCAGCGTCTGTGCCGTCGTGGGAGCCCCACGAGCGGCGACCGTTTCGGGAGCACGCCCAACCGCGCCGGGAGCGTGGGCCGGCTCAGCCGTGGCACCCCTAGGCTGGGCCAGCCAATGCGGCCCACCGTGGCCTTGTGGCATGCCATGTGCTCCAGGCCGTCGCATCCTGTGGGCCACGCTTGTGGGCCGGATTTAGCCCGGTGGCCGGTAAATCATTTTCCAATTTCTGTTTTTGTTTAATTAATTCCAGAAATTCATATAGAGTTCTAAAATTCATAGAAATTTGAATAAACATCAGCAAATATAAAGTAAATTTTGTATGGATCCTCTTGAGCAGATCTATGCAGTAGCCTTGACCAAATCTTTATTTGTGCACTATTTGCTCTGTAGAAGTTTCCAAGAAATCAAAACTTGAAGTATTTATTTATAAAACTCCCTACAAGATAAAATCTTCAAACTTTGCATACATGTGTGCATCATACTCAATAGCTTGTACAAAATCTCTCATAATTATTTTATTCTCATATTATTGGTATGAT
>VSTD030003768.1:0-10681 GCA_008808055.3 Sporobolus alterniflorus | reverse complement strand
TAGATAATTATATCTATATAACTATAAGTAAAATAGGCAAGTAGCGATAGAGTCATGATTGAGATCATGTTGTAACCAACTCGGTTACCTTCCCTATAACCACACCCCATTGGATATAAAAGTAGGGACAGGGGCACCCTAAAGGAAAAGTCGACAAACACAACCATAACATCAATTGCCATGAGCAATACAAGAACACATGTGATAGGCCTATTAACCTCCGGGAGGCCTGAACCTGTATAAAAGTCCTTGCGTCTCCTATGTTACCATTGTTCTCTCGATCTCACAACCACCCCTACTCTAAATCATTGTCATAAACCTTGATAGTTGGCACCCACCATGGGGCAGGCGTGAAGATCCACACATCAAGATCGATGGTCTCCATGATCAACACCTCTCATAATGAGAGTCCTTTAACCTTTGGCCTTGCCATTCGGCGGCATCCTAACGAGCACTGGAGATACCCTGATGACCACCGGAGCACCCGAACGACCATCGGTGGCACCCAGATGGTCGACAACGGCATCTTGATGAGCATCGGTAGCACACTGACGGTCGACGGTAGCCCTCGAATGGTCGACGGTGACACCCTGATGAGCGCCGGTGACACCCTGATGGCCGACAACGGCATTCAGATGGTCGACGGCGGCACCCTGATGAGCGCTGGTAGCACCCGGACGATCAATGATAGCACCCTGACTGTCGGTGGTGGCACACTGACATGCGATGACCAGCACTGACTCGGTAGTGCCATCGCCCACATCACTCGGCATTGTCGTCACCATCATGACTCTACGACAACATCGCTCCACGGCCAGCATTGACTCGACAGTGCTATCGCTAGCATGACTCGGTCATGTCATTACCAGGCTAAGCAACACCTTCCTGTTTGCTAGCACAAGACCAAGATCTGATCTTGCATGTCGCGGATGGCCGAGTTGGATTCAATACGGATCATGGCCCGCCTGTGCATATCAGTGAAGAAAATCTTTACCTTCTTCTTACTTTACTATTTTCTCATTACCCGACCTTTATATGTAGATCAGACCAAGTGTCACATTAGCATGGTCATCAGCAATGTCACGACCAACGTTGCCTCAACAGCGCCATCACTAGCATGACTCGGCAGGGACATCACCTCAGCAGCACCATCGCTAGCATGACTCGATAGCGACATTGCACAATGGCCAATATCGCCTCAGCAGTGCCATCACCAGCATGGTTTGGTAGCACCATCACCAGCATTGACTCGGGGGCTTGGAGCATATTTCTCTGACCAACAATCCAATACGGAGGTTCACTGTCAAACAGGTTCTGGGGCTTGAAGAGTACCACTCCAACTGACGACTTGACTCAGGAACACATCTACCTACATCATCGACCTCGACTCGAGGTGAGCGTGTCATCACCACCACATTATGGGACACTTCATCAAACCAGCTAAGTCATATTCATAACAGTATTTTCTTCCGAGTTAATACTTATGTCTTGCTTTATTTTCAACTGGTCAATATACTACCTCTAGTATAATAACTAGTCAGAGGCTGCATGTACTATGCTATACTGCTCCTATTTTAACTACAAGTAAGTTCTTTAAATTTTACTTATTGCTTATGTGCAGTATAAATTGCATCGAGTGATTCTTCTCTCCCACATGGCTAACCTTAGCACCTAACAACCCAGCACCAGCGCTCCGAGCCAGAGTCAGTGGTTAACGGGCTCAAGGCATATGTCACACAGAGTCACCAATGAAAGATATTTTTATACGCACATGAGTCAGGTGACAAGTTCATATTTTGCTAAGTACTTTTGCGAAATATATTTCGAATATATCACACCATGTGCGGTAATGACCTATGCCACGTTCGATGCTATATGGGTGATGCCTCCGTGGCCATGCACCCTACGCTCATGGGCTATGGTCTGGTCTGATTGAGGGGATAATATGACAGATAACTTGCAAGAGAAAATTGGCTAACTGTTTTATCTGTTCTGAATAATGAATGAGTTTTCATATCATATATTATCCATTATACATGCTTATAATGCAGGTATATCACGACTCCGGTCATATGCACGATTTTGGTCTCATGCCCGACTCCGGTCGGAAGATATGACTCAGGTCGACGTCACATCTTCGGACGTCTCTCCTGACTCCGATTGCGCATCACGACTCCAGTCAATGAGCATGCGCTTGTCTTACCACCTCAGCTGTGAAAGACTTCGCATGGCCAGGCTAGATGACTGCAACATCTTACAACGCGTACACTTAGTTGAAAACAGACTGGGAGGGACGCATGACTCGATCAGCGTTCAAAACCTTAGATCACACAGTTTCGCATGCAGGAGTAGTCAGACCATATGTCATGCGACCAAAGAGCACTTAGCTTATCGCGATCTGAGAAAAATCTAAGTATCCGAAGGGACTCAGTACCCAACAACCCTAAAGAATCAAGGTCTTCGAATGTCTGGTCAGGCGAGCACTTAGCTTAGGCTCTACACCGCATTAAGCATAAGGCTCAATGCCACATGACCATGTCACTAAGAACTGGTCACACTTGTGAAAAACCCTTGACTCGATAAATTGAGCAAGGTCCCGACAAAACGCATGACACCTACAGTCTTGAGCACTAGGTTGGGAACTACTCGGTGAAAAATCCAGACTGTCTGAGTGGCCTGTCGTTTACGACTCATAGGCACGATGGCTTCGAATGTCCGAGTCCAAGAGACTATATAGACATTAAGTACTGGCTAGCCTATGAGCAAATCCCTTATTCGACACACTGAGTAAGGTCAGGTTCTTGCCAAAGGGAGACGTCCCTAGGTTATGATATTTCTCTGCTATCACTTGGCTACCAGCTAACATGAATATCCGATTTCTTCACGATGCGACAACACCTCGATGCTTTGATCTTGGGGGCTGCACAACCTTACCACAGCCAGTACAACCTTGAGTTGCAGCGCCATCGCCAGTATGACTCGACACCTACATCGCGCAATGGCCAAGTCACCTCGGTAGCGCCGTCGCCAGCATGACTCAGCAGCAGTGTCGCCAGCATGACTCGGCATCTACATCGCGCCGCAGCCAAGTCACCTCTGTAGCATCGTCGCCAGCATGACTCGGCAGCATTGTTGCCAGCATGACTCAGCATCTACATCACGCCACGACCAAGTTGCCCCGACAGCGCCATCGCCAGCATGACTTGGTAACATTATCGCCAGCATGACTCAACATCTTTATCGCGCCGCAGCCAAGTCACCCCGGCAGCACCATCACCAGCATGACTCGACAGCATTGTCGCTAGCTTGACTCAGCATCTACATCACGCCACAGCCAAGTCGCCACAGTAGCACCATCGCCAGCATGACTCGGCAGCATTATTGCCAGCATGAATCAACATCTATATCGCACCGTGGCCAGATCGCCCCAGCAGCATCATCGCCAGCATGACTCAGCATCTTCATCGCAGGACTCAGCAACGCCATCACCAGCAGGACTCAGCAGCCCCATCGTCAGCATGACTCATCATCTACATAGCGTCGTGACCAAGTCATCTCGGCAGTGCCGTTGCCAGCACTATTCGGTAGTGACATCATGCAGCAACTTGATCGCCAACATCAACAATACATGACTTCAGCGGCAAGCAGACATGCTGCCCGCTCATACTGATATTATTCACCCTTATGTTTGGTTCCAGGGTCAATGCAAGCGTCCTGATGCATTGCCTGGCACCTCTGTGAAACATCTACATTTCGAGGACTCACAATTGAAGACTTTAAACTCTAGACTCCCGAGTTAAATACTCCGAAAGATTTAATTTGAGAGCCGGGGGCTACACCTAATAGGTGCACCTATACAGTGCCCCTATTCAATCAATTCGGTGAAAAAGCACTCAACAACTTCATGCCAGAGTATTTAGCTCCCGAAAATGAATACTCGGCAAATTCGTCGCAGACAAGGAAGATCCAGATCACCCAGCATCTACTCACTTGCCAAGCACTCGGAGGCTGCTGACGAGGATTAGTACATGGGGTACCACCTCGCAGGGACTCAAAAGGCCCAAGGAGTGGTCCGCTATGACTCGGATCACCATCTAGAAGATTCTATAAGACCATGACGTGCTCTCCAAGGCATAGATAATTATATCTATAGAAATATATGTAAAATAGGCAAGTAGAGATAGAGTCCAGATTGGGATCATGTTGTAACCGACTCGGTTGCCTTCCTTGTAACCTCACCCCCTTGGATATAAAAGGAGAGGTAGAGGCACTCCACAACAACAACTCCAACACAACACCAATTGCCATGAGCAATACAAGAATACATGACGTAGGACTATTATCCTCTGGGAGGCCTGAACCTGTCTAAAAATCCTTACGTCGCATGTGTTACCATAGTTCTACCGATCTCGTGACCACCCCTACTCTAAATCATTGTCACAAACCACGACAGCTGCTAACCAGAATGGAAGGCAGGTCCTTGAGAGGAAGAACCATCACAGAACTTCTTGTGGCTTCCTTGAGCTACAGTAAACTACATCTTCCTTTTTTGTTCCATAATTCCTCTTCTGTTTTCCAGGACTAGGACCTTTTACACCATGCCTTAAAAATTATCAAAATTATGAGCTTCTAGTGCATAGGGAGGCCATCATTCAATCCGTTGAGAAACCAATCTTTATTCTTCTCATCTGTATCCACGTTATCAGGGGCATAACGGGATAACTGAGTGAAATGAGTCACGTATTCGCTCATAGTCATTGAGCCTTGCTTCAGATCTTCGAATTCCTTCTTTTTGAGTTTCATCACTCCAAGCGGCACGTGATGAGTTCTGAAGCTGCTTTTGAACTCTTGCTAGTTGATGCTTTCTGGCTCCTCGTGGGCTTCAACATAAGCATCCCACTAATCTGTAGCGGGTCCAACCAATTGATGTGCATCAAATAGAACCCTTTCTCTATTGGTGCATTGAACCACTTGTAGCTTCCTCTCGATTGTCTTCAACCAATCATCGACATCCATTGATTTGACAGAGTGAGAGAATGTTGGAGGCTTAGTCTGCTGGAATTCTCCAAGTTTGTCACGCTGCTGAGGTTGTGGCGCTGGTTGTTGTCCTTGAGTTTGCTACATGTTGGCCATAGTTTGTTGCATGGTTTGCAGCAACTGACCTTACATGATCAACACTTTCTCAAGCGTTGGTGGTGGAGGTGGGTTGGCATTATTGTTGTCGTTGTTCCCATTGGCGACACGGTTGCGAGTGTTGGTCATCTGATGATTGCAAAGGGATGTGAGACAGAGATAGAGATAAAAAATTCCCAACTATATGCATCAAGGTATAACGATGATTGAGATTTTATTTAGATAACTAAAGTGGGGTTGTAGACAAGGCGCATAAGAAACCTACAGCTCACACTAGGCAAACACAAGCATCAATCATCAAGCACCACAACAAAGCATTCTATCAATGCACACTTATTACAAACTCAGGTGAAAACTCCTAATGAGTATGGGAGCTAGAGGAGTGGCTGTCATACCTGATTTTGCAAGCAAAACCAAGTACTTATCGCATGTGTGCCCAGGATCATTTATTCCACAAACACGGACATAGAGTGTTCACAGATAGCCAAGTGTCATGAATAAAGTATATTTATTACATAAATAATGTCTCTAAGGACTAAGATGACTCTCTCATAGCAGAACAGCGGATGGCTCCATAACACCACAGGAATAGCAATCAGGGTAGTGCATAGGCTAGAACTCCTCGTCAAAAAATTTTAGTCCATCTTCACCTTCTGAGCAGCAGGTTTGTACTAGAAAGGTTGAGTACACTTATGGTTGGTACTCAGCAAGTGCAGGAATAAAATGATAATGCATGGTAATAATAATAATTTAAAAATGTAATAAAGCTGTAAGCAGAAATGCACCTAAAATTGACTCATAATTTATTAGCACATAATTACTAAATTAAAGTTGTAGGCTAAACTACCCAATTAAGCTGAATTAAAGTGTATCACAAAGTATGACCACAAAGGCACAAAGGGATCACAAAGCTTCCACAAAGACTAGGCCAAAGCCATCCCATTCTAGACCAAACCATCTAATTGAAAGAGGATCCCAGACCGCTTGTAACCACAAGCTCGGCTATCATGATAGTTGTACACTTTTGAAAGGTAGCACCCTATACCCATGAGTAGTGATTTCATCACTAGCTAAGCAACTAGAGAAACCTTCGTTTTGCCATTCTTACACTACCTTTGTTGTATGACCCCGAGATCACTACATGTCGTTACAAAGGTCTACTACATAAGTATGTTATGCTTTGCTACGAATTTCCCATCAAAGGCCCCACTTGCAGTGCTAAGGATTCCCCATCAAATGACCCTCTTGCACCATGTGGTTTAGGTAGATCACAAAGTATGTCATAAAGTATGACACAAAGCATGATGTCAATCCCCACCCAACTGAGCAAGACACACTACCTATAGTATTCCTAATTATTAGGCAAGCCGTTCCATACCAGGCACGTGGTAGAACATGTTGTCCTAGGGTGTCTACTCCTAAGATTCACTCTTTAGCAGATTCGAGCACCACATGCCATGACAGTATTAACCATCTCCACCATTCCAACCATTGCTGAAACCACAACATCGATCCTCACACGGTCACCTCATATCTCGATGGATGGAAGACTGCAATACTCTCACAAAGACACAAGCCAAACTCAACATCACAAAGGATGAAAGACCTGTACGACACTCAAGAATGCATGACTAAGCATAACTAACCAAGTATAACCCATATCCTAAAAATATGAGGCTTACAAAATAATATTAAAGCATGCAGGCCAATATGTGAACTAGAGAAATAAAGCACATATGATCAATATGGTCAAGGGTCACTTGCCTTGCTGTCCCGCTGGCTACTCAAAATCCTGCTTGTTGAACTCTTGGAGGTTCTCAAAGTCGTAGGCACCTAACAAAAGTGATCAGATACAAGTAATGCAAACCAATAAATAAACAATATATCAAACAGTACCAACAGATACTACACATTGCTATGGAGGCGTGAGTGCAAGAATCACTTAAATTGGAGCTACAATTTGAAAGTTATGGAGGTTTGGAGTTAATAATAGATTACAAAGGTAATTAAAATAAACCAGATTAATTAAGGTAAGGACCTAACTGCAATTATAAAAAGTTAAAAAGGGACCTAAATGTAAAATTATAGGGACTAAAATATAATTTCAGAAAAGATCAGGGGTGTTTTTGTAAAATTCTAGGGCTCCGGTGATTTTCAAAATTTACAAATTTATTTTCCTAAAGAAAATTTTGTGAAATAGGTCCACGGTCCATGGACCGGACTGGGTCCACAACAGTCGGTTCATGAGTCCATGAGACTTCATTAAATGAGGGTCGTTGATGATGGGATCTATAGCTCGGATCGAATGGGGTGAAGGGGTATGCGACATTTTAATCTCAGCCGCTCGCGAGATGGGGGATGACTAAGATTATGATGGAGGGTTCACGGTGATGGAAACTGGGCTCGAGGCGGTGCTTCACAACCGGTGCGATCGGGCTCACCGGAGTGGGGCGGAGCCAACGCTATGAGGCTCGGATCTCGACGCGGTTTGGTCCTACGGCATCACAGGATCTCAGGGATCTCGTCCTGCTCACCTTCAAGCGGTGTCGCACGATTAGCATAGAAGGCGGGTGAGTGGTGGTTTTCTTCTTGTGAGCTTGACCGGCGGTGGGGGACTCCTCCGGTACTTCTCCTGCTTGACCAAGATCATGAACAACTTCCTCTTGGCCTCCCCTAGCATCTCCCTGTGACAAATTGGCTCAAGCATCGGTGAATACTTGTGCACAAGAGCTCCTAGGGTTTGGCAGGAGCGACAGTCTGTGAACGGAAATCTGAACAAAAGAGGGCGCTATATATAGGGGTTTTGATACCCACGCGTAGAGGACTTGGTATCCTAACTAATCTATCTCCATCTCGACTTCAAATCACAGCAGATAAGGAGAAACCGAAAGAGGAAAAAACTCAGTTTAAACGAACAGCATAACGGGTAAGAACTCGAATTCAGGTCAGTTTTGGGTCTTATCGGGTCAGATGCATGCTTAGCGGGTCGGATCGGGTCAACGTCATGGGTGAGCGCCCGATAGCCTGACTGGTTGATGGTGATGGGCCAGCTGGACTGAGTGGGCCAGTTGCTGGGCCACCGAAGGCCGATTGCGTGGTGAAGGGAGAGGCCTAGTCGGCTAGGCCTCTACTGGGATTCCGGCCCATGGCCACCAGAAAATAAGAGAAGGCCATTTTGGTTTTCAAACCCTTTCAAAATTTGCAAACCATTTGAATTGAAATCAAGTTTTAAACTTTGAATGACTTCTACTCGCAAAATAAAATACAAGAGTACATATCAACACAATAGGAAATTTATGCAATGACATGAATGCAACAGACAAAATTATTTATCTAAATAGATAATTTCTAGAGTTTTATTCTTTTGCGAAAAATGGGGTGTTATAGTGGCTGTTCACGACTGGCTCTTCATTCACTCATGGAGCTGAGGAGGTGGATAACCAGGTGTAGGTGTCAGATGCGTAGAGGTCACAGGCTTCACCAGCTACCATCCTCTGGTACCCTCTAATAGCCGCATCCGAGTTCCTGAACTTTTTGCGAAGAGACCAGATCTCCTACTGAGCAACCTACAGACGGATGCTCATCTCCACAGACATGTCCTGGTGATGAACCATAAGCATCTTGGGGACATCAGCCTTAGGTCCGTTGAGGATCTCCACTATTGCCTTGTATTCTTCATCCTAGGCTTGTAACTCTCTTGATTCTGAACTTTAGCGGAGTGGTGATGTCGATGCAGTTCAGCAAATCCCCCAATCTACCGGTGGGGATCAGAGCTTCATTTTTGGCGGTCTTGATCTTGTCAGTGTCACGGTACATCTTCTCCTTCTCGGAATCACTCAAAGGACTGTAGTCCTCGCCTTCTTCATCTGCAACCTCATTGCCCTCTTCTTCATCATCCTCATGTTTGTTGTCGTTCTCGTGGTCGTTGTTCTCGTTGTCATGGTTGTCGTTGTTGCCATTGTTCTGTGGCAGCTATTGAGCTTCTTCCATTGCTTCCTGAGTGTCTTCTCCCACAGTGTAACACCCTAAAAAATTAAATTTAAGTTTGTTTAGAGAGACTTTGGGAGTTGACTTAAAATTGACATTTTGATCCGTTGCTCTAATGGTTGATCGGAGACCATGTATGCAAAGATCTCATTGAAACGCAAGTGTTTGACTACTCACACGCATGATTCGGTGGATGGATAAATCAATAGTGACTTGTATAATATGAGTCGTTGGATGGTTTAGGTTATATCTGTTTCATTGTATTGATAGCTTTGTTTCCAGCCCTGTTATTTTCTCGCATGTGCGCCGCCACCCTGTCCTTCGGTCCTGCGTCTGGGAAGACGTCGACCGATGCTCCACCCCCTTGCTGGCAGCAGCAGGAGAGGTGAAATCCATTCAATCGGGACCCTTTGGTCACCTTCTTCCCTGTTGTTTGCTAAACTGCATCCTTGGTAAAAACATAGGGTGTCCTAGGAGGAATCAAATAGAACAGGAGAGATAGAGAAAGGGGAACCAATTCTCATCTAGGTATTCTATCTGATCTTTTTCCCTTGATCTGTTGTGTTGGGTAGTAGCTTGGTGTGGAACTGGTGGGGGTTGTGAATTGAATTGCAGCCTTTCCCTTGTTCTGTTCATTTAGGAGCAGTAGTAGACCGGGGCAGTTTTGAGAAATTTAAAGACCTAATCTGAGTAGGCCGCCAAAAAAAGTTGTAGATTATCTGGAGACCTTTCCAACCAGTATTTATTTACATTTTCCATTGAGTATTCAGGGAGTTATGATTTTTGTAAGTTCGCTGTCAGACATTGCCAGTTCCAGAATTCACTTAACGCTTTCAGTTTTGGGCGACAGTTTAATATTGCTTAGAGGCCGAATCTGTTTATGGCACTATGGAAGATGTTGTAGTATGTGTCTTGATCTTTCAAAGGAGTGTTTAAACACCTATTTTGGTGAAGCTGTTTCTGAGATAGGTATTTCTCAATCTAAGCACCCTGGTAGTCTGAGGACAGATCAAGGCTGTCACTTTGTAAGCAAGATTAAAAATAGAAGATGGCAAAATTTGGTTATCCGTTGAATACCAAAGTTGTAGCTGAGTGAAAGTAGATGCTTGTGGAGGCTTTTCTTGATATCATTACCTTTTTGGTTTCAAAGATATACAAGAAATAGCAGCAGTGCTGCTGCTGTTTCAGTAATGTCTTGTGTTGTTTTCATCTGATATCGAGTTAGAGCGTAGAGACACTATTTTTGTTGTCTATAATTGATCTATGGAGTGTTTATGCTGAGTTATTGATTCCATAACAGGTGGTGGTCCTTCGAAACATGCTTAGCATATTTTTCTTGATCATCGAAGGCAAGTGAATTGTAGCGGTGGTTTGCTACCGTTTTCTCTTGTTATTTTTTCACATACACTATAATGCTCAAAACTATATCAACCTACTAAGAACTGAATGTTATGATGTTTAATTCCCTACACACGCTTATTATTGTTGTTGGGCATTTGTTTATGTGGTTCATCCATGTTCCTAGAGGAGGTAAAGCTATATTGTTTCTTTTTGCAACATG
>VSTD030003766.1:0-10682 GCA_008808055.3 Sporobolus alterniflorus | reverse complement strand
ATTCCTGAAGGAAATGCTGAACAATCTGTGTGTCTACAACAAGCGAGGACCGAATCAAGGGACGCATGAGCTCAAGCCTGAATACAAGAAGTTCACTGACGACGACGATGCTACTTGAAGTTGAAGTTGAGGCCTATAAGTAGTTTGAACTTCTTGCCCCAATTTGCCGGATACGAGTTCTTGACTCTCGAGTCATTGGGGCTCTAACTTGTTAATAGTTGCCTACAAGTAAATCTTGGCATGCCTCATTCTGTTGCGTGAGTTTGTACGCATAAGCGGGTGCAGGTCTATGTCACTGACAGCCGCACCATAAAAATCTGAGATAAACAACAATTTGTGCAAACAGAAAGCGTCTGTGCGGCCCACCGGAGCCCATGTAGACCATGCGATATTGCAATCGGAAACTATTAGCCTGTGGGCCGGCGGTGGTGGCAGAGGGGTGCATGGTACAACGTGGTGATGGCGGTGTTGAGTTAGGGGTGAGGGTTGTTGGGGAGGGTGCGGTGGCGGCCATCTCCGGCCGTAGAAGGTCGGTGGCGACAGGGGCATCACCTCGGTTGCGAGTGGCCGATGGGACAGTCGGTGGTGTTGGAGGGGTGGACAGTGGGTGGTGTTCGGAGAAGGAATCAGAGGTGTGGCGGGCAGAAGAGCGTGTGACCGGTCATGGCTTAGTGTGGTACTATTGCAACGTAATGACACGTTATGATGTGTATAGGTCTAGAATGCGAGCCGGAGCCGGAAGCATCCTTAAAAGGAGACGATCACACCTCAGGTTGTCCCCAACAACAACCCCATAGTGCCCCCATCCCTAAAATGGGGGGAAATTGACACTTTATCTCTCCAGCAGCTCCCCAAACTGGCCCCCATCCTCTGGACTCCTCCCCAGCTCCCCCAAACTTGCGGACATAGCAGCCACCCCCATCCCATTCCGACCAATCTTGCCTTGCCATGTGGGCAGCGGCCGGCGCTGGAGCACAGATGGCGCTCGGGGCTGAGCTTGAGGGTGACGCACGGGGGTGGAGCTCGAGGTCGGCACTTGGGGGCAGAGCTCAGGGCTGGCAGCACGTGGGGGCGGAGCTCGGGGCTAGCAACGCTCGGGGCCAAGCTCGAGAGTGGTGCGCGTGGGCGGAGCTCGGAGGTAGCATGCTCGAGGGTGGAGTTCAGGGCAACACGATATGGGGGACTGAGATCCGAGAGCTGCTGGAAGCAGCACTCCCATCGTGTTCCTAAGGCTGTCTCCAGGAGACCCTCCCTCCACATCGGTAAAAAGAGGAACGTGGAGGGTGGGACCCACCTTTACCGAGGCCTGAAGAATCGTGGTTCTCTAGCAGTTTCCCCATTCCTTGCTCAAAAAAATCCCGTCCTCGTCCTTCTCACACACTGCCGCCACTCTGCTCTCTGCCCCTCCATCCTCTGCTCCCCACCAAGAACCCGCAAGATTTCCATGGCAAGATCGGCGCTGGAACATCCGTCGTACTACTACGCAGCCGCGCGCTCCGGCTCCTCCTCCTCAGCTATGGACTCATACATCGTGGCCGTGCTCTTCCTCCTCCTCACGGCGGGCGGCTCGGTGGCTATGTTGTTCCTCCTCTACAGCCCACGGGCCCTCGCCATTGCCGTGACAGTCATGCAGCTGCCTGCCTTCACCGTGACCTTCCCATCATAGCGCCGCCGCCTCTCTCAGTCATGCCGCCCACCGTGGGTGCCATCGGGGCAGGACTCAAGCCCGAGTGTGGACGACGATGACCTCAATTTTCCATCGCCACTCGATCTCGGCCGCGTAGAGGTGGAGTACATAGGGACATGAGGAGGAAGAACAATGCCAATGAAGTCCGTGTCTTTCCCACGCAAAGTACCACTGGTTGCCACGCACGTGAGAAGAAGTGAGGAGGAGAGAGATTACGGAGTAAAGGGCGCACCGACTCCCCTCCCCAACTTTTTGGAGTTCGATGCAGGGGCTGCCGGAGTGGCTATAGTGCTACTCCACCCCCCATTCTCTGCTTGCGGACTCTTTTACGGTAACTGCTGGAGAGAGCCTGAGCCCGCACAGCTCCCCTATTTAGGGATGGGACCATTGAAATGTTCTGGAACCACACCTCATGCGACCATTGAAAACTTGCCCCAAGCCCAAGGGCACATGTGTCTAAACATTCCCCATCTTAGTGTTGTACGGAACTACTGGGATTCGTTCTACTGGAGTGTCAATATTTTTTGTCATATGGGTCTGCCTCGCCTTTGTTGCAATATGAACATAGTTTTCTTTTTTTGAAATCAATATGAACAGAGTTTAAAAAATCAATATGAACAGAGTTTACACCAAAGAAGCAGGGAAACTCTTCTTCCCTGCTCCCAAACAATGAACACATGGAGAACAAAGCTAGTCGAGGAAAGCTCGACAGTACGTCAACTACCCCAAGAGGCAGATCTTCAAAGGCATTCGTTGAGGAGAATTTCAGAAAAGCAAACTAGGAATTTAACAGGGAAATAGGAAAAGGCTCTGCTCAACACAAATGATCTCATGGGTTCCATAAAATTCTGGTTTTCTACTTCTGAGTCATAACCTGTGCATAACTTAGGTACCACTCACATATAATAATATTTTTTTGGCTGAGCAAATTGTTTAAGATATTAAATATAGAAATAGAACATATAATCCATGGAGGTAAATGCCTACTGACTTGCTAGTTGACACAGCTGAGACCTTACATTACAAAAAGATAAAAGAGGTTTATGCATTCATGATCTAAAGAAATACAGAATAAGGCTCACAAGACAAAGTTTGTTAGCAAACTGTTATCCAATTCTGATGAACCAGGTATCAGATGGATAGCTAGCAGGTACCTGCAACAACAAAGTCTACAATCCTGCACCTTGAAGACCATGATAATTTGGAGATAATTTCATAGCTTATTGTCATGTTTGTCACACATGTGAATGTTTTAGCAATGCATTCTAAATATATTGGACATTTAATTTAGTGTTACTGAATAACTTATGACACAATTCTTGGGTATTTCGCATCACTCTTATATCGTTATTCGTTGATGCGATGACCTAAAATATTCACTTACAACAAAAATGCTAATGGGTGGATTAGAAATCCTAAATAGGTGAGGCAGTACTAACTAAATGCTCTATAAGTAAAAAATACAAAATTGTTCTAGTAGGCTTGCTTTATGAGGTAAGGACATCAAAACGACTTTTGCAGCAGCAGTTTCAGTCTCCTACAATGTGCGACAGAATTTGGACACTCAAATGTCCGCTTATCTATGGTCACTATAGATTTAAACTGAAGTGAATGAGGCATGCCTTCTTGAATAGGATGATATGAAGACCGATGTTTGTGTCGTTTCTGTCAGTACATTTGCAATTGATTCTAGAAAGGAAGTTGAGTGCCAACAAACAAAGAAAAGAGCGAGCATAAATGCATGATAAACAAAGACACAGATGAAAGAACCTCAAAACCTTTTTTTCCTATGGCGTTGAAGAAAAGAACTTTTACAAGGTAGAGTTGGGGCAGGAATTTGATTAGTATTCAGTAACTGCTTTAGAGGCACAACCTGGGCGCACAAGAGGAGGGAGAAGGTCCAAGTTTTTCCTTTTCTTCCCCGAACTCCGGCCATTGATAGATGCAGAGTGGATTGCGCTCCCGCTCATCTAACGCGTGCCGGCCATCTCGCCGTTCGAGACTGTTGTGCAGCAGCCAACCATGGAACAAGGAGATGAATCATTTCCGTTCGCAACCCTCACCACCTACCATCCTCACTGCCACTATTTTGATCCGGCCGGTGCATGGCCGGAGGAGAAAAAAGGCCATGACACCATTGAAGGGGATGTTGTTTTTGGACTACCCCGATGCATTTTCTCGGTTGGAGACTGTCACGATTTTGAAGGTAGTGCATTTTCAAAATGTAGTACCTAAATGGATTTGCTGAGTTGGAGTCAGCCTTACACTGTCGCCAAACTTTTACCTTCTACTAGGCCACTTTGTACATGAATCTCATGGTGTTCTAAAAAAATCAATCGAAATAAGCTCACATGTAACATTTCGTCAATCGAAATAAGCTCAATGGTTGTGCGTCTCCTTTACTGACCGCGCGGCTTCGTCCGAGGATCGGAACTCGGCCCGGTTGATGACGACGGTGGTGCGGAAGAGCGACAGGTGGTTGGGAACCTCACGGGTTTGCTTGTACACTAACGACACCCACCACCGCTACTTGCACAGATTCTGCAGCCGCAACTTGTACATTTCTGCATGATCTACTGGTCGGATAAGGCTTGTCATTTGCTACTGCGCAAAATGAGAATCGCTTGGGGCGAGATTGGGGTTCAATTCATGTGTGTTGTGTGTGTCTCCCTCGTTGAGCTCCTACTCTCCGGTCTCCATTCTTGGCATTGACGGGGTGTCGTGAAGGTGAAGGGCAAAATGCTGAGGTTTATAGGGAGGATTCTATGGGTGGGTTAGTAGGCACTTGCAGGTCAAGTACGACACTAGACCAGCTGTGACTGACACGACAACAGGTGTAAACAATTTCTATTTTAGTAGATGTCCAAATTTGGGGGTTTTTCCGACGAGCTTCTAAGAGATCGAGGAGACGACGGTTAGGTCAGCCCATGGTAGTGGAGCTCACCAAAGGAGCGACTGCTAGCCCGATGATGAGGTGGTTCTAAAAGCAAGATCGATTGTAGATGTGTTTGGGTTCAATTGTTGAGTGTCATCTTGACGCCCTCTCCCTATCTCCCTCCCACCTATTTGACCTATATGTCGACTCTTTCAAATATTTCTTGCGCCAAGGGGGGCAGTGTCCCAACTGACCGATGGATAGTTCTGTCAGTGTCGTCACTAAGAATGAACAGAGGAGGGGGAGGAACGGATATTGGGTCCTCACAAAGAGAGATAAAGAACGGTTGGGTTTTGACCAGGGGTTGAAGATGATGTATCGACCGTTCCTTCATAATACAACGGTTTGTGTGCATCGGCTAACGGCAAGAGTGATTCCAATTATTTGAAAATTAGATTTTTTTTTCTTTCTATTTCAAAGTTGTACATGTGTACTAAATTATATTTTGACATATTCCAATGGGTCAAAGGACAATGACTCTGACCCATGTGGGTCCATCTTCACCTTACAAGTCATCACCATGCATGCAGGAAGTCACCCGTGGCGCCAAAAATCCGCACATCCACATCAATGCTCCAGCATCCCTAACCAACACTCCGACGTCATGCAGTAGCGGCCTTGCCGTTGGACAACCCCACACCATCACCCCTTGGCCACCAGCCCACCACCTTTACATCTCTAGCCCATCGCTTCTCCGCGTAGATCAGCGGCTCTACACCAAGGCCGGATTTTGGATAGAGGGCCACCAAGGTGGGCACCCTGGGTCTCCAAATCTGAGAGGTCCCTCTCCTACCCTCCATACATAGCTTTTGTCCCAGCTCACAATACATAGGGAATTTAATCACTTGAAGCTCAATAGAGTAAAAATTTATTTATACAGAAAAGGAGGTCCCAATTTTTAGGTTCTCTTGTCGGCCTCTAACATCTTAGTGTCGGGTTTGCTCCACACGCACCCAGCCGAGTGCCACACATGTCCATCTGGAGCGTGACGTCGGTGAGACCACGCGGTCGGGACGAGCCAGGTCAATGCCCTCATGCGCATGAGGCGAATGGAGAAGGACGGGCGATTGTAGGTTTAGTGGTAGTAGACAGAGCCAGTCAGGCTCGTTCGGTTGCGGCATTCCAGCCCTGGAAAGCGGCCAACCGGGTAGAAATATTCTGGCTAGATAATAAATGACTCAACGTATGGAGCAGTGTTCGTTTATGTCTTGCCCATTCTAAAACCAGGTCCTTCCAACCTTTTTCCACACGTCACGGCCTCGAAGAAAGCCTTATCCTCTACCATTTGGATCAAAAAGGCTGAGCAAGGGTGACACGGTGACCTATCAGCTATCGTGAGCGTGGCCTTCTTAGATGTTGTAACATTGCAAAAAAATCCTGAGTAGCAATCAAGTATTTATTTATTATGAATCATGAGCTAGGAGGTGGAATGAAACTTGAGCAGCTGAACAATCCATAATTTACAAAAGGAAATGATTCCTGTCCGGGAAGTAATCACCAGGTTTGAGTGACACAACTGAATTAAGGTCTCATTCGGCAACCCTGGAAAACTTCTCCGGCTGCTTCCATTTTGGGCCTAGAATGGATCGATCCAGTCGATTCCACTGAAACCACCTAGTAGATTTAATCCCTCTGGAATCAAATCACCTTTCCAAAAAATATGTTCAGTTATTCCGTCTCATGTACACCTGTGTAGATGGGCAAATCTCCAAAAAAATGATTTTTTGGAATCAAATCACACAAGCAACCATTCCAAGAAATTTGTTAAACCACTTGTAGCTACAGTATCACAACAATTTGACACAACCATCTGACACACATCGAGCATCACATTAAAATTCTATTCCAGTAGTGTTGAAAAACTTAAGAATTAATGGCAGTTCCCAGAACTTAAGAACACATGTCACTTACAGCTACAATATCCCAGATCTTAAGAACTAATGGCAGTTCCCAGAACTTAAGAACACAGTTCACTTATAGCTATAGTATCCCAAATGAAGTAACACTCAGTTCAGAAATCCCGGCTTAAGAACTAATGGCAGTTCCCAAAACTTAGGAACACAATTCCTTCAAATCTACTTACTTCCTTAGCCCATTGATGCTTCGATAGTTTCTGATATGCAAACTTTCATCATGCTCTTACCTCCACATATGAACATAAAATCTACATGAACACCGACAAGATTAGGACTTATGAGCAAGGAATCCTGGATGTAAGAAAATTCACTAGTTTCAGTTCTAGCATCCAGAACATATGTAAGATGTATTGCACATTAGATATATATGTTTGGCACCTAAGAGAAGTGGATAATTTTAACATTTCAGTAATATGTCTATGCTTTAGATATGTTTTTGTCGCTTACTAATCAGTTGCCTACTGGTTTATTTCAGTTGATGATGAGTATATCATTGTTGAATTAGCTAACCTCAACCAACGCTCGATGGATGGGGCCAGGGACGGAAATTGCCATGGGTGCATACCAGCCATTCCATCTAAACACCCAAGGCCACTTTGCCAGAGGGCAGGTCCATGGATTTTGGATGTCGCTGTAGTGTGAGCACCTCAGCATGCTGAAAGATGAGTTCCACAACCCAGAAAGCTTGAAGTGTATTCATATGGTTAACAAGATGGCTAATGACTATTGGGAGCTCTACACTAGTGGCAATGGCGTTGTGAACATGACCTTCAGGGGCACTTGCTCAGCTACCCATTGCTGTCACCAGAGATGGAGTCGTGACAGAGCTTCCAGGGATGAAGCTTTTTCACTATCCTTTTCATAAGCATATTGAACTCCTACAGTCAATTATTACCAAATGTACAACCATCTGCCACTTTCTTTCAACTAATTAGCAAAACTATTGAAATCATTCCTGCTGGCATACAGTCACTGAAACTAATTTAAGTATATAAATTATTGGATACAATTAGCTTTTAAATCAGATCGAACTTACATAAAAAAGGCAAAAAAAACATGAGGCAAATCAATGCTAAAACAACAATAGGTGGCTGCAAGCCAGTGACTTGTACCATGACTTTCCCACCCACCACAAGAATTTCCACTTTAATACAGACAACACTTAAGGCATCAGGCATACGTGCATGAAAAAACTAATTGAACACCATAGTGAGGAAAGAAGCTGAAAAATTATATTGATTGCCACTGATTGTGACTAGAACTATCAGCACAAAAGACCACATGTTTATTGCAACTGTCAACTGAAGTGTACTATTGAAGCAAAGGTAATAACACCATACATGCTAATCTATTGATGTGTTGCCACACAAATTGGACAGGAACCGGATGCTCCTGGCCGAAACTGCAGAAAATAGACTGTCCGGTTTAGCAAACCGAATTATCCGGTTTTATCGATTCCGACGGCAGTCAGGGGCGCCACCAGCACTCGACAAGGGAGCTTCTTCTCCGACCAAGCGATGTCTGGATGGAAGATAGGCGAGAACCATGACAATCCAAGGGGTTAAAGCGGCGGATACTAGATCCAATCTATGAAAAGAAGAAAAAGTAGAAAACTAGGGTAAAAACTAAGATAAAAGTAAATTGTGTTTATTTGATTGTTGGGGATATATCAATAGGCCTTGAACTCATACATGTGTAAATCTTTCCTAAACAAACTAAATCTCAAACCCTAATCGGACTCTATCTGTTCTGAGAAAACTGAACCATTCGACTTTTATCCATGGTGTTTCATCGGCCATTTTTGTGCTAAGGGTGACAATCTCATTATCGGCCATCTTTTAACTCAAACGTCTTGCCAAACGCTAGGATAATACTTTTCAAGCACTTCTCATTAAACGCCCTTGACAACGAGGTTCTTTGTACATTTGAAACCTATATCCCCTATGGCCTTACTCATATCATTCATAGTAGACCGATATTGTCCTACGCGAGGCCGTAACCATTCAACATTCTTTAGCGTACCTATTAGAAAACTACATCTCTGAGCCGAGTTCCGGAAGCCGGTAGACACGGGCACAAATCCATCTTTGGAGATACTAAGAAAATCATAGCCAGAAAGATCCTTCCCCGGTAGGCGCTGGGTGCTCCCATGCTGCCAATCGTCCGTTGCATCGGCTAGAGCAATATAAGCCGACGCGTCCGCGTGAACTACCTCGATTTCATCATCGATCCATTGAATCAAAAATTGGTGCAAAGTAGAGGGAACATAACGATTGACATGAATCTAATCGTGGCCAAGAATAATACTATAGTTACTCTGCACCTCGACGACGAAGAATGTGGTAGCAAGAGACTTGCTCCCTACGGTTAGCTCCATAGAGATGATGCCTCTAACCTCCATCGAATTGCCCCCCACGCCGTTAAGCGCCAGGTTGGTCTTCATGAGCTTGTCGTCCTCCCATCCAACCTTCTTGAAGACGGATTACGGCATCAAATTGACGACAGTGCCCACATCGACGAGCATCTTGGAGATTGGCCTTCCGTTGATATGGCATCAAACGTATAATGGCTTCATGTGCTGGCTCAACTCCTCAGGCTTCTCGAACATGGCCTCCTTAAGGCCAAGACACATCTGAGTGATCTCCTCCTCGGCACCCCTAAACTCGGCTGGTAGCGTGAACACCATATTGATGTCCATGCCGATTGGCAGTGGAGACCCATCTTTGATCAACAGAGACTCGTCATCATCCAGCAAGTCCATGTCATCGTCGGAGGCCGTGAGTGCAGGGGTGCTGGCCTTCTCCTTTACCCTCCACTCTTGCTTTGTCGGGAACATAAGCTGAATAGTGTTGAAGTGTTTGTCTCTTTCCTTCTCGACTACTTCCTCCCTCATCTTCTGCGCTCTCATCCGCTGGATCCTCCTCCTCTAGCTGGGCATGAGTCCTGGTGGACACCAACGGAGTGATGGTGCTGTCCCGGGCATAGTAGTCCTCGACGTCCTCTTCTGTCCTGATCCTGGAGAAACCGGATGGTCTGGTTTGGCTGCTGCTGGGAACTAGCCACTACCTTGGCTTTGATTTCTGTTTCTTCACCTGGAGCCTTGTTCTACTTCTCTGCAATCTCCTTTGGACCTTTCTCTATGATATGCTTCGCTTCGTCATCAGCCGAAGTTTCACTCCTTGGCCCTGCTAAACTTGATTGCCCCCTGATCCATCAACAGAAGATACGACTTCGGGTACCCACTGCTTGTACTGCTGACTAGAGGCTATTGTTGTCTTTGGGGAAATCGGATAGTTTAGTTTGGCATTCTGAACTGTCCAGTTTTCCTATCTTAGAGCCTTCCTATCTTATTGGTGGTCGACACTCCCGTAACGACCGTCTCCTGTGTAGTAGTCTCCATGGCCAAAACCCTCAGCATGTCTTGACCATCCCGAGTGGAAGTGCATTGGTGACAGAGTCCATGGATTGTACCACTCCACCCATGGTGGACAAGGTGGATACATCATCAGTGGAGGCCCCACAGCCTAGGCATTAGTGGCCCGATCGAAAAGTAAGGCGCCAGATGATGCTCCTGTTGATGACGATCCCGACCTTCTGAATTTTATCGTGGCAACATCCTGGATTGGTTGCTAGACAAGCTTCGTACCATAGAAGTACTGGCCTGATCCATGGAAACCAAATGGTCTAGTTTTTACGACCCCTGATGTCGGCCTTGTCATCTCTATATTTAGCCATGAGGATGTCAAACGTGACTTTTAGATGAGATTGTGGCTTGCTTCTCTCATTCTTCTTCCATCGGCCAATTTCTAGATTTTTGGGCTTGATCATCCTCAGCTATCTGTCTTCTCCTATGACAACCTATTTGCCCTTGGTCGACTCAGCCTAAGATGGCCGAACCAGAACCTTCTTCCCATCGAGCTCGACCGTGTTCATGTTAGTCGGGAACGGATCTTTGTCGAGCTTCATTTGGGGACTCTCCGCAAACTTCAATCGTCCTTCGTTTATGGTCAATTGAACCTGTTGACGAAAAACATTGCAATCATTAGTAGCATGAGAATAAGAATTATGCCATTTACAATATGCATGCTTTTTTAGTTATTCCGGTGATGGTATAACATGATTAATTGGCAATTTGATAGATCGG
>VSTD030003765.1:0-10682 GCA_008808055.3 Sporobolus alterniflorus | reverse complement strand
ACGTGGGCAGAGGATCAGCAACAACAGGTGAGTTGAGACTAGTCTTCAAATCCATAAACAAGACCCAACTCCCTCTCTCCCTCTTGTTGTAGACTAACCAAGAGGTGCAGTGGATCACGAAATTCCGCAGAGACAAGGACTTAAACCAACGCTATTGTCAATGAAAACCCAGCGTTTCAATCTCTTTTGTCACTACAATCTTGTATGCACCGCATCTAGCAAACTAGATGTGAAGGGCCTGCATTCTGTATCAACAAAAAAATATATAGCCGAAAATTAGCAATAGCTGTTAAAAAATGGTAACAGAATGTTCAGGCTCGTACTGGTTCATCGCCTTAGTCGACAAAGATCATTTAAGAAGAACAATCATTGATCCGACGATCAATCACTCCAAAGGCAGAAAAAAAATGTACACGAACACAGCCAACACTGTAAGACGAGAAAAGCCTGGCGCATAGCTGTCTGATGAAAGAACACTACCTAATGCAAGAACAGCTGACCACACCGAACGGCATATTTTACTGTGTCGGTCTCCGGTGGAAGTTTAAGAAAGGAAACAGGGCAGGGTGCCTTTAGGTCCAAGGAGGAAAATGACGTTTGATCTATGCATCATCAACAACTTCAGGAGGACAAAGACATATTGATGCACGAGATTTTGAAGCCTCTAGCAAGGTGAATTACATAGACTACCCAAGATGAATTTGAACATGAATAAAAGGAGTCAATGAGAGATGAAATTGTTTTTGTATGAAAGAAATGGAATCGTTTAACAGCAGAGCAGCGCAGAGAAACAAAAGGCAAACCCATAATCACCAATTAGGTCGGTCATAATCATGAAGTAGTACCACGACAGACTCATCGATTGGACCACACACGGCGAACCAATCAACAACATGCCCAAACAGCATACGGCGCCTGGCCAGGCTTGCAAGAAAGCCTCGCCAATGCAAACATGCCGCGCGCAGCGGCGGCAGTGAAAGGCACAGCGCCCATCAACCCCAACCAACCGGAAACAAATACTATACGGTGGGGGCGCGCACGATGCTAGTACTGTAGTACATCCCAAAGGAAGACAGGCCCAGGAGGGCGGACAGTGCGCCGCGCCGCGGCAATCATCAAAGCAAAGATTTTTATTTCCTATAACACCGCTCCCCAGTATGTACATCAAAAAGAGTCGGACGGAAAAAGGCATGGAAAAAGAAAGCGGACGGACCCCGCGCCGGCCGTAGGACCCCCGCGAGGAAGAATCCCACCACCGCCCTCGCCTTCCGCATCGCACCGGCTCATTCATGGCCGCGTATTTGCGGGCTCGGTTAAAAAAATCGCGTCTTTTTGGTCGCTTCCGATACAGTTGCATACAAGGAACAGCACAGAGTTCCCAGTTGGGACGGCGGCTGGTGCGGGCTGGCTGGCCGCCCGCCGCCGCCGCATGAGCGGATAGACAGAGACGGAGGCGAAAACGAGCCGCGGAATCCAGCGGGCAATTCCGCGCGAGATCTGCTGATACGGCAGGACCGTGACATGTTCCCCGAGATATTAACAAAACGACGGGCCGGAACCCCGATCCCGGGAAGGAGAAATCTTACCGGACGGAGGCGGCGACGCTATCCCCAATGCCGACGGACAGACCTGAGAACAGCTACGACGTAGGAAGGGGGATTTCGGAACCGAGCGCGAAGAAAGGAGGGGCGAGAAGGTGGAGGCGGCCCCGTATTAATAGGCGGCGGCGACCCTCCTGTCGTCTCTCTCTTCTCTCTAGAAGCGGTGTGGGAGTGGGAGTCGTGCGAGAAGGCATAGAATAGTTATTACCGGTGGGTTCGGTCATCGCCGTAGGCCATTTCCGTCTCGCTTCCGCTGATGATCACGGGTTTAAAACCCCAAAGGCGACCGGCGGCGAGAGAGGTTGGATGCTGGCTGCCGGGCGGGGGGGCCACACGTGCGCCGGGAGAATTGGAGAGGAGGCTCCGGAATCCTTGACGCGTGGTGCCGCGTGGGCGGGGCGCGGGTCCCCCAGATCTCCATCTGCAATCATGTAGTAGTGCGTTTTTCGGCCGACCTGATGGCGCCGCCGTTCCGTCCGTCTCGCTTCTTTCTCCTTTGAGAGGGCATCCGTCCGTCAAGAGGTAAGCTCGGCACGTGCCCGTCCTTCTCCAGATGGGTCCTGTCCGGGGGTCGTGTGGGTCCAAGGCGGAGCTGGCACCGACGTGGATCCGCCCTAAAATAAGGCGGCACGGCGCCGTGGGAGGGAAAGGCGACAGGGTGGCGACCGCCGCCGCGTGACAACGCATGGAAGAGATCCGCCGCACCCTGCTTGCTTTCATTTTTCCTTGTCGGTGGAGCCTGCGGACCCAGGGTGATGCGTTGGTGCTGACTCGGTGAAAGAGCCGGGAGCCCGGCCGGAACCAAAAAAAGGTACTCGGCGGTTTACGATGGTCCGTGTCACAACTCAAACGTGCAGAATGGGTCCGCCAGAATATTCCGTCTACCAGGCACACAGCTTAAGTTGTGTTGACAACTTGGTTATTTGCTCCGGTAGGAGAACGTCCTTTTGACAGATGGATGGGAGCAGTTTGCCTTGACCCCCAGGAAAGAAGAAATATGGAGGACGTACGGGGCAGCGTTTATTTTAATAATTAAAACTGATACGCCGCGTATGACTCGCTGCCAACTGATGATACAATGAATCAACAGAGTCATGACGACTCCTGAGAGATCCGGTGGCGAGAAAAAGGCATTTCTTGGTCGGGCAAGGTGCTTCAACTTGCCCACTTGCATTGCATTGGTAGAAACGGTGCCCAGATCGACCAGAGCGGAGATCAAATGAGGCAAGGGCCGCACATGTGTCGAAGCCAATCAGCTCGCGCGCGGTGGTCTTCGTTTCCGGCGAATTAGGAGGCCGCTGACACGACGCTGATTTCGCTTCTCGTCGTGAGCGGCTAGCTCACGCAATACTGCTCCGCCCGCCGCTGCAGATCGACAAGAGGCGCCGCCGGGCAGAACTAGTGTGGCATCCAGCGCCCTTTCCCCGACCGCGCGCGCGCGGTGATTGGACGTACGCCCCGGTCTTTCCCCCTAGCTTTCTGTAATGGACACGTCGTGCTCAACAATAATCAGAAACAGCCCACATGCGCGCGCGCTGCGGCCGAGCCACCAACTCCGACGACGCCGCGCGTCCATCGATTTCACATCCTCTCCAAACTGGTACAGCAAAACAAGACGCATGAAATCCAATGTGTGGCCGAGTCGTCGAACACCACGCACAGGAGATCGATGATGCTGCACATTTCAGCATGATTGAGGGGCAGCTGGACGTGACTGGACCTCCGACCCCGTTGCGTAGGTATCATAGCAGCCGCAGTTGGCACCAAACAAGCGCACAACTCGTTTATTCCTGTGGGTGCAGTCGGAAACAATGAAATTGAAAAATACACACATGGCGATTTCTTCAGAACCTAGTGGACGATGACGTCAATATGTCTCTGAAAACGAAACAGTACTCTAGCTAGGCCTCATTTCAAACGAATTCTAGAAAAGGCGTTTCATGGAATCCAATTACATGTGCTAACTGATTCGTGTGAAGTTCCTTTTGATCACAGTATGTAATTATTTCCGATACCCGTAAGATATTTTTCCAAAACATGTTTTCCCGAGGTTTACACCGCTGGGCATCCAATCATCATCACTAGCTACTCTAACAATCTATATAATCTGTGGATGTTACTGTTACAAACATGTTGTATTATAGGTATATGAATTTGGGGTCACCTTCTGTGTTAGGCCTGGTCTGACCTATTGGGGATGTCACCCAGGGTGATGACTAGGGTTCTCTAGGGTTTTTCTGCGTTGTTACCTCGAACGGTCTGACCGTTATCCCCTGACGCCGCCCCCTTCCTTAGGGTTTTCTAGGGCTGCCCCGTACCCAACTCAAGGCAATACAACCATCTAACTTTTGATGGTACACCTTTCTCTAACATGGTAATCAGATTAATTGATTTTTTTTTGCTTTTGCTCATCTCTGACCTAACCTTAGGGTTCACCGCCGCCCATCACCACCACCGTTTTGTCGACTATGCCGAGCAGCACCTCCAACCTCTCCGTTGACGAGCAACAGACTATCACGACCACCGCCACCGTCACTAAGAGGAAGGAGGACGACACCACGGCCACGGCTCAAGCCGCCGCCGCTACCGCGCACCAAGCGAAGGAAGCTCCCGTCGCGCTGTGGCTACCACACGCAAGACCCTGAACGAGGCCCGAGCGCGCGAACACGCCGTCGCCTTCGCTTGGGAGAAGGAGAACACCATCGCTCATCACCTGGAACAACAGCTCGCCGCTACCCAAGGGATCGTGGTCCCCCAGGATGACGATGACGATCGCTCCGTCGACACCGACTCCAACCCCGATACCGCCCTCACCGCGCACCTGCATGTACAGGCTGTCGACATCCAGAACATACAATCGGTGGTCACGATCATTCTGGAACCCTCGTCGCCCCACTACAAGCGGTAGCGCGACCTCATGCTTATCATGCTTCGTTGATATGCCTTCGATGACCACGTCCTCTCCGACGTCGCCGATCCATCCACCTATTGGGCTAGGTTGGACAACATTGTGGTGATATGGATCCTTGGCACCCTCTCCCCCAAACTCCACAAGATCATTCAGGAACTGACGGAGACAGCTCGTCAGGTGTGGCTCGCGCTCTAGGCTCATTTCCTCGGCAACCATGAGTAGTGTGTTCTGCAACTCGATGCCAGGTTCCACGTCTTCAAGCAAGGCGACCTTAGCGTAAGCGACTACTGTCACCGGATGAAGAGCATGGTCGACGAACTTTGTACCTTGGGTGAGATGTCGTCGATCATCACCTTCTTCTTAACCTTCTACAGGGACTGAATAAGAGGTTCAATCACATGAAGATCTTCATCAAGCAGCCGTTCCCCTCCTTCCACATCGTCCGCAATGACCTCGAACTCAAGGGGATTGAGCTGTACAACTCGGCGGCCTAGGGACAGGCCTCCGTATTCTACTCCGTGCCCTCTAGAGGAGGACGTCCTTCGTAGCAGCAGCCATTGCGCCCATCTCAACAGGAACTGTCGTGTCCTTCGGTGGCCCCTCCCCCTCCTGCCCCCACCCCCAACAACGGCGGCAAAGGCAAGGGGAAAGGTAAGAACAATGGCTCCATCGACTCCGACAACAATAGCTGGGGCAAACACCCCGGCGTGGCCCTCCTACAATCCCTGGATCGGCACCATCTCGATGTGGCCAGGGATGCGCCCTCCTCAGCAGCCAGCGCATCCACCGTAGCACGTTCTGCTTGCTGCACTGACGTACTATGGCGCCCCCGGTGGCCCTCCCTTTGTGCCCCTATCGGCGCCTCAACCACACTAGCAGCAGGCCGTGACCTCTACCTGGTCACCCTAGATGGGCACGTGGGATCAACAGTCATTGGCCAACAACTTCAGCACCATGGTCTTGACTCCCCTAGCGGTCACCGACTAGGTCGCAGACTCCAGCGCCTCCAACCACACCACCTCGGATGCTGGTAACTTGACCTCTATCCACCCACCCACTTCTACCGAACTTTCATCCATCATTGTTGGTAATGGATCAGCTCTCTCGGTCACCTCAGTAGGAGACTCGACCCTTTTTGATTCGTTTTGTATTAATAATATCCTTGTTACTCCTGATATTATTCAAAATCTGTTATCTGTTCGTTGTTTTACTACTGACAATTGGTGTTCTATAGAGTTTGACCTGTTTGGCCTTTCTATGAAGGATCTCTCTATGTGAAACGTGATCACCAGATGCAATAGCTTGAGGCCTCTCTACACGATGCGCCTGCCTTCACATCCCGCTGCTTCTCCTTTAGCCACTCCGATGTCGACGTCCTGTCAAAATTGTCCCATGATTCTAGTGTTATTTGCTCTAGGAGCACTCATGATCTTTGACATGCTAGCTAGCTAAGTCGTCATACTCGCCTGCCCTTTGTCAGTTCTACTTCTCGTGCGGATAATAATTTTGATTTAATACATTGTGATCTGTGGAGCTCTCCAATTGTTAGCATCTCTGGTTATAAATATTATTTGATTATTCTTGATGATCGCTCTCATTTTGTGTGGACTTTTCCTTTGCACATTAAATCTAACATGTTTTTCACTTTATCAAAAAAATCGCTTATATCTCTACACAGTTTGGCCGCACCATCAAATCCGTCCAGTGCGACAATGGCCATGAGTACAACAACGCCTCCCGCTCATTCTTCGCCACTAATGGGGAGATTCTGTGGATGACTTGTCCATACACTTCACTGCAGAATGGTAAAGCCGAGAGCATTCTTCGCACCATTAATAATATGATACGCTCCTTGCTCTTTCATGCTTATATTCCAGCTCGCTACTGGGTAGAAGGGCTCCACACCGCCACATGTTTGCTAAACCACCTCCCCACCAAGGTGATCAGTGCGACCAGTCTATACGTCACCCTCCATGGAGTTGCCCACTCCTATGAGCACTTACGCTTGTTCGGTTGCACCTGCTATCCCAATCTCTCTGCCGATGCCGCTCACAAACTGGCACCATGGTCCACTAGATGTGTTTTCCTCGAATACTACGCTGATCACAAAGGCTACCGGTGTCTAGATCTCACCACCAACAACATTGTCGTCTCCCGACACATTGTTTTTTATGAGGCAGATTTCCCCTTCTCTGCCACGCCTCGTCTAACTCATGATTTAGACATTTTTCTGTAGGATGACTCTCCCAGTGTGGTTTCCATGCCCACACCACTGCCGACGCCTCGCGTTCCCCCGAGGTTCCCACGACTGGTCACAACTGGTAGTCAGACCGCACGCCCAGGCGATCAGACCACGCCTGGAACGGAGGCTGATGGTCAGACCACGAGACCAAGCGGTCAAAACACCCCAAAAAAGAGGCTGGCGGTCCGATCGCCCACCCAGTCGGTCAGACTGCCCCCAAAATAGAGGCTAGCGGTCAGACCGCACACGGAACAGAGGCTGAAGGTCTGACCGCCAGGTCCTACACATCACCTTCATAACCCACGACTCTGCTCACGCCACCCGCGGCACCGGCATCCCAGCTCTACCCGCAGCACTACTCGAGTCACCCTCGGGCTACGTGGGAGCCGCCGGTACCGCCTCTACATCAATGGCCACCGCTGGCGAAGGCCGGTGACACCTCCGGTCAACCCTCATCTAATGACCACGCGGACGAAGTGGGGCTTTTGGCTACCGGCCGACAGACTCACTCTGTCGGCCACTTCAGCTTCGGCCTTGTCGCCAGTGCCCTCATCCATCCGCGTCGCCCTCATCGATCTAAATTGGTGTTGCGCCATGGAAGAAGAATTTGCTACGTTGATCACCAACACCATGTGGGATCTTGTCCCTCGTCCCGTTGGCTCCAACGTCATCACCGGCAAATGGATCTTCAAGCACAAGTTCGACTCCGACGACTCTCTGGGTCCTTCATGACTTCATGCAACGACTCAGCGTTGACTACGATGAGACCTTCAACCTGGTGGTCAAGCCAGCCACGATCCGCACGGTGCTCTCCCTGGTCGTCTCCCCCTCCTGGCATGTTCATCAGCTTGATGTGAAGAATGCGTTCCTGCATGACACCCACTCGGAGACCGTCTACTGCAGCCAGCCTACTGTATTTGTTGATTCTGCACAGCTCGATCATGTCTGCCTTCTCAACAAGTCTCTGTACGGGCTAAAGCAGGTGCCCCATCTTTGTACAGCCGGTTCGCCACGTATATCACCTCCTTGGGATTTGTTGAGGTCAAGTCTGACACCTCCTTATTCATCTTTCGGCACGGCACAGATACGGTATACTTGTTGCTTTACATTGATGACATTATCCTCACCGTATCCAGCACATCACTTCTGGAGCAGACCATATCTGCCATTAAGCCGGAATTCACCATGGACCTCGGACCCCTCCATCATTTTTGGGGTCTCCATACAACATCAGGCAGACGGGCTCTGCCTCACTCAGCGTCAGTTTGCTCTCGATATTCTTGAGCGAGCTGGCATGGTGGACTGCAAGCTGGTTTCAACGCCGATGGACACACAGGTCAAGGTCTCCGCCGAGTTTGAGCCTCCTGTTGCTGATCCGACTCACTTCAGGAGCCTCGCTGGGGCCCTCCAGTACCTGATGTCACCCGCCCTGACATCGCCTATGCCGTCCAGCTGGTCTGCCTCCACATGCATGATCCCTGGGAGCCCCACCTCACCGTCATGAAGCACATTCTGCATTATCTATGGGGCACCCTGAATTTTGGACTTCTCTTGTGATGCTCTACCTCTTCTGAGTTGACGGTCTACACTGATGTGGACTAGACGGGTTGTCCAGACACATGCCAGTCCACCTCGGGCTACGCTATGTTCCTCGGCACCAACCTCATCTCCTGGTCTTCGAAGCGTCAGAATGTCGTTTCCCGCTTGAGTGCCGAGGCCAAGTACCGGGCCGTGGCGGAGGCTTACTGGCTACGGCAGCTACTTTAGGAGCTCCACGCTCCTCTGACGAAGAGCACCCTCGTCTACTACGACAACGTCGGCGCCGTCTATCTCTCCACCAACCCCATTCAGCATGATGACTTAATAGAAAGTACATATTCTTATAGCATTTAGTAAATGTAAACTATCATCAGAAGCTTCTCTGGCTATGGGTTCGTCAAAAGTATATTCTTATAGCATCACCAAAAGGACCATAGCCAGAGAAACTGGTGATGAATATGTACTCTGCTGACGGTGTTTTCTTCATTGCACTATATTCTTATAGCATCTAGTAAATATAAAACATTCCAAATCTAGCATGATGACTTGCAACAGAATTTTATTATTATGGTTTTACAAAAGAAATATATGCTGAAAATTTCACATATCTGGACATCAGCAACAAAAGCTTGGACACCTACTTACAATGACTAGAACCTTTGCCCTGTGCTTTGCTCCGGACCATCCAATGGAGCAAAAACCTCTTATCTATCATCATCGGTTCATCCCACGTACACATGCCAAGTTACATCATCAAAAGTACATATTCATCATCGCACGTGTGATCGTCCTTAAGCTTCTTTATATATTTGGTTAGTTACGGTGGGTCATGATACTTAATACAACATAGTATTATAATCTAATTTAGCCGTCTATTTTCAAGGGACGTAATGTAATTATCTCCAGTTTACAATAATTTACTTAATATGACATTGAGGTACCCACTGTAATTGTGTTCAATCAAAAACATATCCCATAAACACCATTGCATCTTCTTCGTGCTCGGCGACCACGGCGATGCAAGAAACAAGCTAAAGCCAGCGTCCAGCGAAAGGAAGAAACAGAGCTTCGTAGAGTGGCCATGGCTATGGCGCCTATGTCTTTCCAGTGCTTCCTCACGGGCAGACCTGTCGGCATGGTGCCGCTACCTAGGCTGGTGAGGAGAGCGTCGAGGATCTCATGCAAGGTGGCCTCGGACGATAAGGACAAGCTCCGGTCAGGAGGTAATGTTCTTGGGATGAAGCTCGGGAAGCTGGCGATGGTGGCCCTCGCCGTCGGCGTGCTGGCGCTTGGGCCCGTCGACGGCATCGAGGTGGCTAAGTATCATCATGCCGACAACAATGTCTCTGTCCGCTGATCAGTTGTTTCCTTATTAAAGAAAGATCTTTGAGAGGTATTTCATCGTTTGCGTTGAAATAGCCTCCTTATTTGCATGATGTTAATAAATCATTTGTTCCAGGTACTGAGACTTCAACTAGCCTTGGAAGAGCAAACCGAAATGGCAAATCATAGCCAACAGCAATGTGACAAACTAAAAAGCGTACTACTTGCTATCCCATTTTCTATCATACAACAACATTCACACTTTCAATGTAGGCTGCCAAGATGAACCTCTGATTTTGGAATCTGCTATGTACCATTATTGGCATTATTTCGTTTCATGTTTTTTGGTTTATTCAAAAAGCTGAACCTTAGTCATGTAAATTATAGATTGAGGTTGAAATGCACCATACTTTTTTTTGTTGATTTTCTGCAGAACCTTTCCCTCAACTAATACTCCCAATAACAGTTTGCATCAAACAGGAACGGATCATGTGTCGAATTTGCTTTGAAAATGACATCTGCATTGTTCTGCTTCCCTGCTGCCATCATGTTCTTTGCGAGTAAGCATGAATGATCATACTGATATGTTACTGTAACACATTCTAGATATATTATATTGTCCATAAAATTTTAAGTAATCTATTTAATTGTGCTTGCAGGACCTGCTCTAACAAGTGCCAGGCATGCCCAATTTGTCGATTGAACATTGAGAGCAGGTTAACTGTTTATGATGCAGAAATGCCACCCAACCCATTATGTAATGCAGTTTAGAAGTTCACATTTCAACAGTAGTTATATGGCACTTCTGGTGTCGGCAAAGATTACTAACAGAAGATGACAGGTTGTGAAATTGTTGGTGTGGAATCAAAAGAAAGCGAGCATAGGTCTCTTATTTTCTGATCGGAATAACAGAAATAAAAAAGGTGGTGTATATTCCTCTGTGATGATATGACACGGAAGAAGTGGCAAAGTGTATGGTTCCTTGGCTTTCAATCATGTATATAAGCATCATGAATAACCCCTTAAACTGCTGGGTGTTTGTGTGAAAAAAAGTTGCGGAGATCGG
>VSTD030003764.1:0-10683 GCA_008808055.3 Sporobolus alterniflorus | reverse complement strand
CCGAAAATCAGTTTGATTTAAAAAATTTAAAAATTTGAAAGAAAAAAAAAACAGAAAAAACGAACGATAAACTAGAAAAACTGAGGGATAAACCAAAAAATCCGATCAATTTATTATTTTTTATTCAAATTTTGAATTTTAAATAAAAAAATTGATCAATAAACCAAAAACTGAATGATAAACCAAAAATCTCTCGGTTTTTGTTTTTTTCTCCAAATTTTAAATTTTGAATTTTGTATTGAAATCAATTGGTTTTTCCTGTTTTCACAGTTTTCAGCAAAACCGATGGAGTGCAGTTATCGATATTTGTATCCCTGCTGCTCATACGATGCCATCCATTATTCCAACGGCATTTTATTCCCTGGTCCAGTCCAGCCATCGTTCGGTACCTGAAGCACCGCACGGCACCATTCAAAGCGCTGGTAGTGGCAACCTAGTACAGCCACGTTTCCTAGCTCGTTGCAGACTCCTCTCTTCGTTTCTTTCCCCCTCTACAGTTTAGAGGGCGGCGATTGAAGCTTCCGGCGGTGATTCCGGGCAAAAGGGCGAGTGGGCGGCGATTGAAGCTTCCGGCGGTGATTCCGCCGGTTCTCTTCCTCTCCGGCAGTCGGTCTGGCTCCAGAGTGGGAGGGGAATCACTGCGTGGATGTATATAAGGTAAATAAGTCTCTGTTTATGCCTAGGGTTCGCTCACCATCGAGGTCATTGGTGGAGCTTAGGTCTCCGATGGTGCCGCTAGGTCTGCTCCGGCGAATAAGTTGCTTGCAAGCTTCTGATGGTGGTATCTTCAGAGAGGCTGATGCAAGGCTCTTTTGCTCTCTCTACTTCGGCTCCAGTTCATGTGTGGAGGTTCCCAGCGCTGGTGGCGGCGATGCAGTTATTAGCATGGACACCTCTACCGTTTCCGGCGGTGGAGGTACGAGATCTATTTCCTTACTCTTTTGCGAAAGGTGGCGGCGATGGGTGGTTGTTCCGGTCATCGGTTGCTTGGCAGACGGCAACAGATCTCTTTTCCACTCCTTCCCCTTACAAGTCGGCGACGATGATCTTTCATCGATTACAATGCATCTCGCAGGTGTCGGGCGCCGGCTATTGCAGCTTCTTCAAAGCTTGACGCCTCTTATGAGGAGTGGAGATGGATCTTGGCGTGCTTCGAGCCTACGTCACCTGGCACCACACGGTGCAAGATGCCACCCGAGATCAATCAGATAGCTGTCACTAGCATTCGTGCAACGCAAATCAAAGGAAGATCGTCCTGGCGAAGCATGCACGGCCAAATTCCGTTTACGTGTACACCCCTCCCCGTGATCTCGTACTCCCCTATAAATACCACCACCATGCGTCAGCTACGACGCACTGTGAATTGTTATTTGTGGTGGTGACATGACAAGCGACCCATATAAACCTATTTGGTCGATTTTATGAAATTTTGTAGCTGAAAGCTTTTTAACCCCCTAGTTCATTCTACAAAAACTTCTCCAGAGAAACAAGTTTGTTACAGTTTCTCCAGAAATGATTCCATGTGAGAACGTGATTCTCCAAAGGGGAAAAAACTCTTTAGATTAAACTGTTTGTCAGGATAAAGAATCACTTAACAGAATCCTAGACTCCTAGTTCATCTTAGATAATCATTTTACAAAATAAGCTAAGAGTCACTCCTGAAAAACAAGATTTCACAGCATATACGACCACAATACAACATTGTGTATTCCCCGTTTCTCTGATGATCAGAGGCAACAAGCTCAGTCCAGAATGGTCGATCGAATCTAAGGTGCAGTTTAGTTCTCACACTACTGAGGTGCAGTTTTATATAAGCTGCTTACATATGGAGTGTATTTGTCTAATTTGACCATGGCAATGCGTGGAGACCCAACTAATAGAGACAAAATCAGCAGGTAAGTTAGATATCTAATCCACTTTCATAGTTTTGCACCACAAGAATATCTGTGGATCTTCCACACAGCTATAGAAGTTTTAAATATGCTGCTTACATATGGAGTATCAGTATATTCATCTAACTTGACCATGGCAATGCATGGGGACCCAACTAATAGTGACAAAATCAGCAGGTAAGATGGATATCTAATACACTTTCATAGTTTTGCACCAAAAAAATATCTGTGGATCTTCCGCAGCTATAAAAATTTTAAATATGCTGCTTACATGTGGAGTACATTCATCTAACTTGACCATGGCAATGCATGGGGACCCAACTAATAGCGACAAAATCAGCAGGTAAGTTAGATATCCAATCCACTTTCATAGTTTTGCACATATCTGTGGATCTTCCGCACAGCTATAGAATCAGAAAAAGTATAGAAGCAGTATCTATACTCACTGTTGTCACTGTCTGCTGGCAGAGTTAGAGAGCAACCAGTTCTATGACTACAAGGATTCAATCTACAGAGAGCACGTTAAAAAGGGAACCTAAAAATTGCTAACCCTAAGCCTGCAGCTCACAGAAGTATCAAACATTGTTCCCACAATATTTTCTTGGAGACACAAATCACAGGGCATACATGTCCTTGTTTAAACATCGGTTACAAAGTGTAAAATATGAATGCCATCACACAAAAATCAATGTTGCCAAACAGATTCTGTATACAGTTCAACATTTATTAAACTGGGAGTGGAGTTAAATGATGCCTGCATTCCCTGCATCATTGTTGTACTATTTTACCTACCAATAGTATATATATATAGGAGACTATACAGTGTTTGCAGCCATTACAAACCAGAGAAAACAAGTTCATATAGTTTAGTTCTCACATTCATGAGGTACAGACCAGAGAAAACAAGTCTTCCGACTAATCGCGATTTAGTTCTCACATTCATGAGGTACTGAGGTGTAATAACTGATAAGGTGTTTGCATATAAATTTAAACCTGATTTGACCAGTAGTGCACTTAGTTTGCATCTTCCTCTACTTCAATGTGTTCAAGTCGTCTGACTAATTGCGATTAGTCGCAATTAGTCATCCAGGTCGTAACAGGGATTACTCTGATTAATCACCAAGTCAACCGATTTGTCACGATTAATTGCCCAGGCCGCCCTCCCTGATCGACCAGCCGACTGGACGACTTGAAAACATTGCTCTACTTTGCACACTAGCTTCACAGATGCAGTTCATTTGCCTTTTTATTGTGTCCACACTTTGTTAGTCTGCATACTTCCAAACTTATTTACCTAGATGTCCAGGTCCAGGTGTTTAACTATTTTTTTCATATAGCACAACCACTGCTGATTGGGCCCCATGGCAACGCATTGTAACTCAACTAATATAGACAACTCAATAGTTAAGCTAGATGTGTAGCCAATTTTCATAGTTCCTCACCGAGAAGCTATTGTGAATATTTTATGCAGTTATAGAATCAGAAAACTAAAGTACAGAGGTAAGCCAGCTAGTGTCTATATTTACCTGGCGTCACTGTCTGCTGGCAGGTTAAAAAGCCAACCATTTCTACAATGGATGCAGTGTACATAAAACAGGCTAAAAACGTAAAGTACAAAAAAAAACTGTACAGCTCACAAAGAACTTCTGAACACTTCAAGCTTACAGTATGCTTCAAAGCCTACAACAGATTAGCGTCATAGCGTGCATTCCACAGGATTCATGCAGAGCTAAGATAAACACTCTGTTTCCCAAATCAGAGTTCAATATGTGTGTCAGGCATTATTAGTGATTGAAGAATATAAAGCAGACAAGAATCCTTATAACTCACACAAATAATGGCACTAAGTCAACTTACTACAGTATTTACTTCCATGATTCTATTCAAACCAGTATAACAACACAGATGCTCCAATATTTCAAAACACTTTCACAGCTACTACGCCATACAGATAAATAGAACTAAAATCATTTAAGTCATCAATTAACTGAGATCAAATCACAATTTTAGGATACAGATTAAGTTGTGCTGGAGTCCAAACAAATGCAAGGAAATATCCAGGGTCTTATTCATGCGTTAGTTTAAGGGTTCACATACCACCATTGATTTTTGCTAAAATAAAAGACAGTAAGACTATCACTGTTGAATCAAATAATATCATCTACTATTTCCCAGTGTGCAGCAGTTCTCCCACACAAATTTAGCTGCCTGGGCTGCTTTTGGCATAAAAACCTGTGAACCACAGGTTGATCCAACTTGGTTCACTCATACAGTCATACTAGGGCTGGCACCTAGCAATTTTTCATTTAACACTTAGAGTAAATAGGAACTACACTGTCTCATCAGTCATCACGTTCTAAACCAAACTCTTTCATTGAAGAAGAACCGAACCCTTGGAAGCTTCTTCAAAGTGATCAAGGGTGGACTACATAACTATTAACTAGTCAAGTACATTTGCTTATATGCAGGACAGGGATAGAAACTGAAGTGCATGAGTGCAGAGCGTTTTTGTTTAGAACTCAGATTGCCCAAAATAGAACACATTCTATTTGTTGTTGCCCAAAATAGAACACATTCTATTTGTTGTAGCTCAATGCCATTCAAAAGTGTACTTGCCATGATAAGACACAGGAAACGACCCACCTACTGCTAGGGAGCTACTTAGTACATTTTGTGGTCATAGAACTATTTCCTTGTGTTTTAGAAGTATCATAAGAATAGGGATCTCTATCTAATACTACAGTTACAGTCTATTGATTCTGAGGAAGTCCAAGGTTGTTTCTTAATGAAATGTAGGTTGTTAATGATACCGCTTAGGCAATATAGGTTAAATGCAACAGCCAATTGACATATTATTGCACTTGATAGTTTGCTATTTTAGTGTGATGTTCTTATCACAAGGACCATTTCCCCCTTAAACTAAGATATGTTATCACAAATTCACAATCCCATTAATCTACTTTCGAGTTTGAGTGCTTTACATGGATTCTACAAACAAGCCAGGCAACATGTAAAAGCAGACAGAGGGGGACCAACATATGCATCATCTTAAAGCTTATCAGCATATCCTCACAATATATTCTAGGAACTTCAGAATAACCAGGCGAAGGGAGTTTCTAGCATATCAAAGTCGAAACAGTTGCAGAAGTAATTAGGGATGGCAATTCAGGTATGGGTACCCAGTACCCGCCGTGTACCCGACCTGACAGGACCGGGTACAGGGACGATTTTTTACCTGCGGGTGGCACCCGAACCGAGACGGGTACGGGGCGGGTATGTTTTCCACCCGCGGGTAACCCGACGGGTACCTGATACTTTACTACCGCTATGATTCTAGGTTGTGAACAAGTGAAAATGTGTTCATTTTGTAATATTAACTATGACTTGTTCTGATTGTTGAACTTTGCTACTCGGTTATCTCAAATATTTGTTGAATGTTAATTTTGAATATGTGTATATTGTGTTTTACTCATTAAACTGATTATTTTGATGTGGTTTTTACATGTGGAATGACAAACCCGACGGGTACCCAATACCCACCCGAAACCCAGACGGGTACGGGTATGAATTTCTAACCGATGATATGGGTACGGGTACGAATTTCTACCCGTTGCCTCTTTGCTGGCGGGTGAGTAATTGCTTTACCCGACCCGTTGCCATCCCTATAAGTAATATCCACATATCTATAGCTACTTAAGCACTAGGAGACCAAAAGTTGGTTAGATGAGCAGCATTGAGATATGGTACTCACGTATGGGATCTTGGATGCCTTGTCGTTCACAGCTGCAGAAACACCGAGAGCAACGAAGAATCCCAGCCCTCCGCACAGCCAAGCCAACGCCTCGTACTACAACCACCACCAAACACAGAGCCCCAATCAACCAAAGCATGCTAAATCAAACCGAATCTAGCGCGCGTCACGAATACGGGATGCGGGCGCAAGCGGCAACCTGGTCCGGGTCCGTACCTTGTCGATGTGCGGGGCGAGGCGGTCGACGCAGGGCTCCGGGAAGGGCGTGCCGTTGTCCCACACCAGCTCGTCGTTCACGGGGAGCTGCGACCATCGTTTCGACCCCCAAATCGAATAGATTAGAAATGGAGAGGATAGCGTGAGAGGAGAGGAATCCCAGCTTGGATCAAATTGGGATTCAGGATGCGAGGGGAACTTACGGGCTTGTCAGGAACGATGTGGCGGCCGACGGGAAGGCCCATGCCGGCGCGGTGCTGGAGCGCGGAGCCAACCGCGCGCGCCGCAGCGCCGCCGCCCAGGATGCGAGCCCCAACCGCGGTCAGCCTACCAGCCATCTCTCGCTCTCTCAGTCCCTCTCTCTGATCTGTCTGCGTGTGAATGTGGTGCAGTTGCGCTGACTGGGCTCTATTCCAGCCTTACGTTTGGGCCTACAATTGGGTTATCTTGGGTTGAATCTTAATGTTATGTTCGATGACCCACTATTTACTGGGCCTTGTATTCTGGTTTTCACAACAGAAAACGGAGAATACAAAGCCCAATAAATTATAAGAAATCCTAGACTATTTTTAATAACTCTTTTAATCAAAAAATAACAAAAATAGCACGGCAATTTAAAAATTAACAAAAATAGTCTAGTCTCGCCCTTCCAATGGAATACATACATAGGAGTCTCACCCTCCCAACGTGCGACATGATGGGCCTGACAGATTTTCAAATAATTTTCGTACTAAACTATTTAGCAATGTTCATGTCAACTGAATCATATTACTTAGTCCTATTCACATAATATTATTAATTTTTATGAGAATAATATCAAATCTTTACAATAACAAAAATCGTTCTATACATTTCACTCTATCTTGTCAAAAAAATTCAAGATCTTCTGAAATAATTTACTAATTTTTCCCTGTGAACATTGCTAAACGGTTTATTCCAAAAATTATTTGAAAATCTGTTGGGCCACCAGGTCGCCCAATGAGAGCCATTGGAAAGGCGAGACTAAGACTATTTTTTTACTATTTTTTTATCGCTGTACTGTTTTTGTTATTTTTATTAAAAGAGTTATTTTAAAAAAAAACTCCGTTCCACATATAAGGGGTCCCATGTATCATGTTCAAATTGAGCTTAACTGAAAGCAGGCAAGTTGCAGTTTTGTTTATGCGATTTCCCTTGGCTCGGCGCAACCCGTCACCGAAAAGTGCACGCGGGCCGGTGAGGGATTAAACATGTTACCGACATTGGATGCAGATGTTTCCACGAGCATCCACATCACAAATGTTTTTGCCTCCATGTAGCGTCAGTAGAAACCAGACCAGAAAATTAACCTGTCTCCTTGTATGTTATGTTCGCCGCCTGCTTAATAATCAGTAGCTCAGTTGTTGCATGTTCCATTGGATCCAATCAGTGATCTCCTCGCGCGCTACTACTAATAATAATAAATCACGGGTCAGTCTGCATATTAGTACTACATGGTGGAGATGGAAGTGTAGACCTGCAGGTCTACACAGACTTATCTACACGGAAATAGGTTAAAATTTCAAAAAAAAATTGTCTTCAAAATGATCCAGACTGCGTCATGTTAACTTGTACTGTACACATACGAATTTTATCGAATTTACAAATTCAATGTAAACTATTTGCTGACTATGTACGATCCCTCCCAGCAGCACCGACCTGGTCACGTTCAATTAATATTGCGGTTAGCTAACTGCCCCGGGGGAGCCGGGCTGACTAATCACTCCATCAAAAATCAATCGTGAGATCGCAAGAATAAACTATGCGGAGGGTCACATGGCATTCAATGTGTTTGATGTGTCATGTTCCCTCGCTTCGTACCAAAGAAAGGAAATTAGAAATAGTTTAAAGGTTTCGTTTCTGCTAGTATTCCTACTTGGTAGCTAATGTTACTTTGACAAATTACTGTAATCTAGCAGTAGATATGCCTAACATGCTGAAGTAATTTACCTTTTCTTCTTCTTTTTCTTTTTTCTTCTTCTGTGAATAGTTGAATAAACGCGTCAGGCTACGCATCTCAAACATCTGTATATCAACAGTATAATGAACTAAAAAAATTCACGATAATGTTTCAGACATAGTTTGACTCAAGAGTTTGCTCCATGCTAGTTAATAGTTACAGTAACACATTTCCTATGCTTGCGTGACATTGATTGTCGAGACTTTCGGATTAACAATGGCGGGTGCCGTCACCATCACAATCTATCCTGGCATAGAAGTCCCTCAAAGTTAACTAAGACGTCCCGTCAGAATGAAAATGGACAGGAATCAGATGTTGTTTTGTTTGGACTAGCAATGTAAGGTGGCGTTTCTTGTTGGCTAGGTGCATGCGCACCAATCTGCCTGGAAAAGAACTGGTAATGTTAAGTATATATATAGATTAGTTCGTAGTATTTTCTATTTGTGAAATAAGTGTAGCTGCATCGTTTTCTAGGTAAAACAAATGGAAATGATATTAGACCTAACGTTTTGATTGGATGAACAGAGAGTAGTATAAGAAACCAAAACATGACGAAGTGTTCCCTCCGTTTTAAGTGATTATCATTGTTGATTTTTTAAGCTATGTTTAATCATTCATCTTATTCAATTTAAAAAATTATCATATATGTTCTTATTATTTATATTATCACTAAAGAACAATTGAATCATGACTTCTAATTTTGCATATTTGAATTAATATTTTAAATAAAAAAGAGTGATAAAAATATGGCTCAAAAAATAAACAATGACAATAATTTAAAAACGGAGCGAGTATAATTCATGTATCAAATTGAAACGGTTTTATGAGGCAACAAATAGCTAACAGAAATAGCTAATGGGCCATAGGATGTTGATGTGTCAGCAGCTAGTCACATTTGTGTTAAGGCAGTGATGCTGATCTTGTATGAGATTTTGTCTTGAAACACTTTAAGTCCCACTTTTATTTGAACGTCTGTTGGTTTGACCATAACACGGTAATGTATAGGTCGATCAATTACTACTACTACAACTGCTTGAGCTTGTACGTACAGTAGTTCAGTTTGAAACTTTGAACTGCTTTGTCTGCATTTAGCAAGTGCTCAGAATGAAAATCGCCAGTTGCTTCAAGATGACACTTCTCCGAGGATTAAATACTCCTCTGAATGAAAGCTTCGTCTTTTGTCAGATAAAAGCAACGGTGCTTTAACATTCTCCCAAGCAAAGAAATCAGGATCAAGGTGAACAGGATTTTAAACGTCGCCAATACCTTCAGAGAGAGAGGAGGGGGGCACGTGGGCCTGGGAGACACGTGGGCCTGGGAGAATAGAGGCTGAAACAGGCAGGATCTTCAGCTTTCATGGTTAAAACTGGTGTTGATGTGCGTCAAAAGTTACATGAGAGTGTGGCAATGATGGTGCATTTTGGAGCGACCGGCCTTGTTCTGCTTTCGACCGCTTGATCCGGCTTGGTCATGCAACCAACCTTTGGACTCAACATTGAAAGAACTTAGAGCTGCGGTAGCGCAGCTACTGTTGCATGCATGCTCTGCTGGTTCTGGTGGTCGCATCTCAGTCTTCTTCATACCTCATCAGTTTTCTCTCTCTCTTTTTTACCCACCACGCTCCAACCGCAGGTTGTATTATTCAGGCTATAATCCATCAGCATCAGTTTTCTCTCCTTCAGTTAGCATCACCATTCCATACTTAATCATTTTAGAATTCAATTCGTGCCAATGAATTTAAGAAAACAATCTAACTTTATTTGATTTAAAATTTTAGAACGATACATAAAACTTGAAAATAGAAATTACATAATAGATTGAAAAGGAAATTACATAATAATTAAATAAAAAATATATTAAGCTAGTGGAACTTGTTCCACTCATGCTCGATCAAGTCGGATTAAAGATTCAAAAACATCAATTCAGAAGTCAAATGCACCTCTCTTTGAAGAATGTTTGTGAGACCAGTTGATGTCTCATAGGTAATAGGTGGAGCAACGACGGAAGTAACAATGTGATAGTTATCATCATAGTCACCGTCTCTCTCATCGTCGGTGATCATATTGTGCAAGATGATGTAAGCACGTATGATCAAATCGAGAGTGCGCTGAAAGTAAGACCAGTCAGGAATGACTAGTATGTTGAACATCTTATTCAGTAGGTCGAAAGCACACTTCATATCTTTTCTCATCGATGCTTGCTTCATTGAGAAGAATCGATGCTTCTCTTGTTGAGGAACAGGGACACCTTTCATGAACACTGACCAGGAGGGATATATACCATCGACGAGATAGTATCACATATGGTGCTCACAACCATTAACATTGAAAGACACTTTATGAGTGTGTTTTCTTATGACATCAACAAACAATGAAGATTGATTGAGCACATTGATATCGTTGTTAGAACCGGCGACTCCAAAAAAACATGTCAGATCTAACGATCATGAGAAGCAACATCTTCAAGAATGATTGTATGATGTCCCCTGTATAAATTGGCTCTGCCAACCTACTGGGCAGTTGTGTCACCGCCAATGCATATAATCTATGCTCCCTAACATACCAGAAATTCACGCTCTTCTGTCTTGGCTAGCAAACACTAAGTATCAGTGACAGTAGGACGACGTAAGAACTTACCCCCAAAACACTCAATGATGCCCGAACAATAATACTCTAAACACTCTAAGACAGTAGTTTTTCCTAACTTCAGATACGCATCTATAGTATCTGCAGTCATTCGCCAGCACGACCTATTGTATCATACCTCTCATAAAAATATGAAGATATTTTACTAAATGTATGCATAATGCTTAGGAAAAGAGTCATCCGCATACGATACCTCCGACG
>VSTD030003763.1:0-10684 GCA_008808055.3 Sporobolus alterniflorus | reverse complement strand
AATCGTTTTATCGTTGCCCCCCCCCCCTACAACATTGGTCAAGCTCTGTCTCTATCAGTGCTCTTGAATGGGGTTCCTGGAAAGGTGTTTCATTATAAAAGGGGTGTCAGACAGGGTGATTCCCTATCCCCATTATTGTTTGTATTAGCTGTTGATATGCTTCAATCATTGATTAACAAGGCAAAGAATATGGGTCTTCTTAGGCTGCCTATTGATGTGTGTTATTCAGAGGAGTTCCCAATTCTTCAATATGCAGATGATACTCTGCTTATCATGAAATCATGCTCCCAACAGCTCTTTGTCTTAAAGGCGATTTTGAACACATTCGCTGATTCTATAAGCTTTAAAGTGAACTACTCAAAATTCAACATGATTCCTATCAATTTAAACTCTTACAGATTGCAGCATTTGGTGGCAACTTTCAATTGTCAAGCTAGTTATCTGCCTTTCACTTACCTGGGTTTGCCTTTGAGTAATTCTAAGCCTTCTATTAAAGAATTTTTGCCTCTGGTTCACAGAGTAGAGAGAAGATTGATAAGTACAACTATGTTTCTTACCCAAGGGGGGAAATTGCTAATGGTGAATTTAGTATTGTCCTCTCTCCCCACTTTCTTTATGAGCACTTTGAAAGTGCTGGTTGAAATTATTAAGCAAATTGATCATTACCGGAGGCGCTGTCTTTGGCGTGGTGGTGACCTTAATGCAAAGAAGTCTCCTCTGGTTTCCTGGAAAATGGTTTGTAAACCTAAAAATAAGGGAGGATTGGGAGTTATTAAGTTGAGACTGCAAAATGATGTGCTCCTACTGAAGAATCTTGATAAGTTCTTTTCCAAAGCTGAGCTGCCATGGGTACAGCTTATTTGGGCGAAATATTATAATAATGGTTCTGCACCTGGTCAAAGAAGAAAATGATCATTTTGGTGACAAAGTAATCTCAAACTGTTAGAGAATTTCAAAGGGATAGCCAAGGCTGTGTATGGCAACGGTGACACAATTTTATTCTGACATGATTTATGGAATGTCAAGGTGATGAAGCTTGTTTTCCCTGATCTTCACTCTTTTGCTAAGAATGATATGATCACTCTAAGAAATGTGCTACAATTTGAGAGCTTGCACGATCATTTTCATTTGCCATTGTTTGAAATTGCTTTTGAGCAGTTCTGTGAAATGAATATTTTCATCCAAAGCTTGCATGATGCTGATCGTCGGGATCAGTGGTCTTATATTTGGGGGAATGGGACATATTCAATGTGTAAGGCTTATAATCATCTTATTGGTCAAGAATATGTGCACCCAACTTTTAGGTGGATATGGAAGTCATGTTGTCAAATGAAGCAAAAGGTTTTTTTCTAGTTATTACTATGGAACAGGCTTAATACCAAGGGCTTGCTACAGAGGAAGAACATGGTACTGGATTCCTACACCTGTGAGCTATGCCTATTGCAAAGAGTTGAAACTCTACGGCATTTAATTTATTCCTTCTGTGTCATTTTGCTAAAAATTGTTGGGCCTCCATTGGGGTGTTGGTGCCAGCTTAGCTAAGAGCAGATCGGGCCACGAGCTATATGAAGAGACATATTAATCAGCCCTTCGCAATGAAAATCATTATCATCATGACGTGGTGTATCTAGAAAGAACGGAATGCATGGCTTTTCAGTGCAGTTGATCCAAGTGTCATGAATTGCAAATCTCTTGAAACAATGGCTAGTACATCATTCTTTGAAGTTGCTTGTAGTAATTGTAATTTTTTGGCTTTTCCTTTTGTACATAACTCTTTCATTTATTTATCAATATATGCAGTAGGGGGAGACCCCTCCTGTTTCTTAAAACACACACACACAAGCCACATCAAGCATCAACAATATTGTCCTCCTCTTATTTGGTACGTGGCGCACTGTATGCACCAGCCTCCCCGTGCAGGCAACTGGGCATATGCGCCGTTCACATCGATCCCACTTTCATGCATGCTGCTCCCAAACACTGCATTCGGTACCATAAAAAGCAAACGAAACAGGAAGCAAAACAAGAAACAAGAACATGTTGTTGTACCGGCCAGAATTGAATTGACACATGATGCGAAGAGTTGGACACTAAAATAGGCTTTAAAAATCTTCCACAAACAGCAAGGGATCAGATGATATCACTAGCTAGACCTCTCAGATAGAGGACACAGTCCTCAGTTCAAAGTACAGCAAAACAAGCAAGCGGCTAGATTCGACGACACAATGCTAAATCCAATGTTAACACACAAGCAATGCAGTACACGTACGAACGAGCACCCACTACACTAGCTAAGAGCACTTGCCACGACGATGGGAGAGTACACGAATCAGCAGCGCGAAGCCACTGTCATGCACGCAGAAGCGGATGATACATAAAATATATGTGTGCTCAGGCTCAATCTGGCATATCGGCCAAACAGGAGATCAGAGCGTAGTCCGCCGACGTTCAGCAGGAGGCGGCCGGCGGCGGGGGCGGTGGCTGGTGGTGGTGGCCGTGAACGCTACTTCCGTCGCCCTGCAGCTGCTGCGGCTTCTTGCGCTTCTTCTTCTCGTAGCTGACGCCGCGCGCGCTGGACTGGTGCTCGCGGACCTCGCGGAGGTAGAGGCGGACGGCGCGCGCGGCGAAGGGGTTGGACTCGGAGCGGCCGCCGTTCTCCTCGAAGGCGGCGCGGAGGCGGCCGACGAGGGCGTCGAGGCTGCCCCAGGCCTGTCGGAGTGGGCACGGACAGGGCGCCGGCGGGTTCGGGTGGCCGAAGAAGGGGCACGCCGCCGCGTGCACCTTGGTCTTGCCGAACTGGTCCAGGTAGCGCAGGAACTCGAGCACGTGCGCGCCGCTGCACTGAGCCAGGCTTAGCGGCGGGCGGTGGTTCCACAGGTACTGCCCGAATGTGTTCCAGTCGCGACGCTTCTGCGCCTCGTAGCGGCTCGGGGACTGCGGCGTCATCGAACCAATGGACGGCGACGCGCCGCCGCTGCTCGAACCCATCTCGCCGTTGCCCCCTCCCGACGAGGGGCTGTCGGGGTTTGGTGACATGTCCATGGATCAGCTACCTCTGTGTAGCAATAAAAAGCAGTGTGGCTGTGAGCTGAAACAATTTCCACTTTAATTAAATCCAGCAGGGTTCTCCCCGTGCTGTTAACTGCTCAAAGAAATTAAACTATATGAGCAATAAAGACTAATATGCAAAGCAAGTCTTAGGTGTAAGCATACAAGCGATCCTACTGAATTTTTGGATGGCGATTCAACTATATATGAAAATTTGACACTTAAATCTCCCACCACTATTTTGTGAAACTTTGCAAAACCACCCTTAATATCTCCACGTTTGGACCCTCGTTCAAAAGTTCAGAAGACTCACTTGCACCTAAGTCTTACTTATATATTAGGATTTGATGCTCAAAGCTCGGATATAAGTATGAAACAGATGTCGCTGCAGTGTGTGAAAATCTTCTTTGAGAGATGTTTAAAGAAAGCTACCAGCAGTCACCCTTGGTGGGATTGGCGGCTGATCTTGGTGTCAGAAGTGGAAGGTTGCTGACTCTTAGCTTCTTGAATCTGCACAAGATCTATACAGCATCAGAAAAGCAGCGACCATAAACAAACGAATCTTAAGCTAGCTTAAACACTCTGGAACGATCTGGAAAACCATCTCATGTTTTGGTTCTTACTCTTTCTAGGTGGTGGCAAGTAACTGTCGCTGCTGACGGCTTGCTCATAGGCACATCTGGTGATTGGCGAGCTGCAGGGAGAGCAGCAGCTTCATGATCTGTTTGAAGGTGTGGGAAATTTCATGCTGCTGCTTCTATTTTTAGGGGGAGGGCAGGGGGTGGTGGGAGATGCAGAGCTATATTACTGCTAGGGCTTTTTTAAGTGAAGGGGTGGACGGAAGGACACTGGGTCTGAAGGGTGAAAGGTGACGTGACAAAAAGTAAAAAAATTCTATGTGATAGGTGGTGTACGGCTTAATAGGGGTTGTCGTTGTTTTTCAGCGCGAGGGTTAGATATGTCATATAATGTGTGGTGATTAGAGGACTACATCTGCTACTAATTCGCTTCCACAGGTGCGATTCTGACCTAGCCACATAGCACTTAGAGCGTGTCTCATACCAGATGTGGTGTTTTGGTTCCAGCCAAACCTAATCAGAAGTTATAAGAAAGTTCAAATCACGCAGGTGTACAATATAAAAAAAAAATCTTAGTCATGATTTCTGGAGACGATGATGCGAACTGCAATCAAGATTCTGCAGAAGAAACCCGTGCTTGAATCAAGAGGAATGCTAACTGATGCAAGCGTCACGGCAGTAGAACCTGAAGCAAATGCCTAGAGTGATGAAGAACAACAAGAGTCGTAAGGGTGTGCGGGTTTGATGCTGGTTCCGTGCATAAGCAGTAACTTGCTGGTGCTTTCTACTGGAAGGATGGAAAACGGTGTTTTGGTTGTAATTTTTCTTTTTACTCCTTACGTCTGTTTTGAATCAGGAGAGGTGAGGAGTCTGGAACGTTAAATTTCGAGATAGTAAACTTTTGCTGTGAACTATGTCCGTTGACCCCCGCTCCTTTCGAGTGGGGTTGGTGCCCTACTCCAGTTTAAAAAAATGATTTATGAATCATTTTTTATAAAATAATTCTTTGTACCACCGATAGATTGCGATGCACGTGGACACCGGAAGAAATATGTAGCAACTGAGAATACGTCATGACTGATAAAAGTACACAATAAACAGAATGTGAGGGTGACTAAGATCGATTAATCAAATATACATTATTCATTTTTGTTCCCGTGTGTTATTCTATTGATGAGTAGCAGATGATTCTAGGGCTAGCTATGCCCACTAATGTATTTGCTACAGAAAACATTGCATGCGTGCCTCTCATTTTCTGGTTTGAAAATGATCGTTGTATACCCACGGTTGAAAATCTTATATAAATTAATAAAGTGGTTGTACAGTTCTTGACAGATGACTCTAAAGTCAAATAACAAGGAGATATGCAATCGATAGGTTTTGTTGGGCAAGTAGTGGTTACTGTGCATGCTTCCTTTCATTGAAAATAAAGGTCTATTTGTATTCGCCCTAAGTCAAGTATTTTCAAATTTGATGATCAAAATCTAAAAAGGAAATAGTTAGATGAATATTTTGATTCTGTCATTCATCATGAAAAAACATTCAGTATATGGATGTCCTAATGAAGTTATTTTTACAACAGAAAATATAGTGAATAGTCACTTTTAAGACTAATTGATACTGCAACTTTTGTAACTGTGGCATAAATTAAACTAGTATCGTAGCTCGGCAAGCCCTAGGATTGGCACCAGTGTCTCACCAGGGTATTTTACCCTAAATATCAGCGCTCTCGTGACAAAAATTGGTCATATGGTTGCATACTTATTGTACCGGTGGTGGGTTTGAATGCTTGTTTCTACCTTAATTAAATTTTTAGCTGACAGTCTCGTCAAGAATTTCTTTTTTTATCCTATCTCAAAGCATAATTGTTTACACCGCTTGACTTGGTTGCACAAAACTCGATCCAGAGACATTCCAACAAAACATCTATTTGCACACATGAAACATTACGATGACTACATATAGCAGGGAATCCCAAGTAATTAGGCTACATTTTAGCACGAGCTAATATTTCATCATGGTTCCTTCCTAGCTACCCAAGGAGCCACTGCTGTCAATATATCTTGTTATTTCATTCTGTCATATGTCATCCATAGAGTAAATAGAAAACACAGTATTTCTCAAAACTATTGACTAGTTTTTTGATCCGATGGTGTAGATGTGTTCTTTTCTACTCACCAATATTGGCCGGTTTTAAAAAATGTACCAGTTAAACAGTAATTTCGATTTTTTTTATAGTCACATTAGTAATCTGACTGCCCCCCCCCCCCGTGTCATTAATCTAGTGAACAATTTGTTCATTATTCATTCATAAGGTCCAGAGAATACTTCAATTCTCTCGCGCAAATTCGTTAATTAATTACTTTGATTCTAGAAATAATTAGCCTTAATAGTTTGTAAAAAAATAATTACCCCTAAAGATACCGGCCATTTTGGACCGTTGAAGAGCAGTTGAGTTTTGAGAAGGATAAGCAAACCATATTGGGAAGAATTAAAGTCACATCGATAAGTGTGGTGGAAGTCTCCATTAGCATAACCATTACCTTTTTTATTTTGAGCGCCGTTCCAAACACAGATAAGGCTATTGACAACTCCAAACAACTAGACGCTTCTTGAACAAAAACCAAACCAAATGAAGAACAATGTCTCTACTACACGATTTGATAGCATATATATACTGTACCATGCCCATACTAGGTAATCTCTAGTCCCCCCCTACTACTACATTCTCTAACGGTAGTTTCATAAAAAATAATATCCATGACCAAGGACATGGATGTGGCCTCCCTTTGATCGAGGAAATAGTGAATGCTTATCTTTAGAAACGCCGGGCACGCATCGAGCACCGTGATACAGTGGTTAGGGACGAACAGTACAGCGCAGTTGCTGTAGCAGCATGGAGAATAGGCGGGTAGGCTTTCGAAGTACTGTAGTACTGAACAGTGATTATTGTTGCGACAAGATATTATCATCCGGTACTGTAACAAGTCACAGCACCAGTCCTTTTCGAGAAACGTGATGTCCCACCAGGCCCCGGTACCTTTTTCTTTTGTTGGCCCCAAACCAAGCTGATGATTTGTGCTGATGTCTGTAAACGTTATGTATCAGAAAAGAGAAACAAAATAGGGTAAATACAATTCTCTAAACATGATAGTGACAGACATTATTATTGTAGCATTAGTAATGCACTCCCTTCGGACATTTTTTAAGCTCTCTGCAGATTTTTTTTCTCAAGAGAACCTCTACTGTGCAGCATTCAAATCAGTATGAGCCATTTCAATCTAACGGCTTAGATGCACTTATACTACCTCAACATTCCCACTAGTCAGAAAAGAGTCCGGGGGGAGTATGATCAATGTGTGCAGATCGAGGTAAGGCAACAGATCAGCTGCATAGTTTCCTGCAGCGACCCGCACGAAAGCGGAATTACTGAAGCACAGCTACGTAGGAAGGAATCTCTCTTTGGGGCCCGGCTAAGTGCTGCTACCAAGCTAGAGGAAGCAAACACAACCAGTCGAGGACAGTTCCCGATTGGAAAACGAGTTAGCAACTTGCACTGATGAGAGCAAGGGCGAGAGCTTCATTATTGGTGTGAAGGGCCACTGCATGCTTCTATAGGGCCTGGCCTGCCCATGTGGAAGTTAATCAAAGTTTTCGAAGAGATTGACGAGAGTTAATCCCTGGATCTTCTTGGTTGCACGTCGTCCAAGCTATTTCTAATGAAAAATAGTACTCCACATAGTATAAACCAAAATAATGCAAATCCAGGCGGAAAAGGCACCAGCGCCTGATAGCTACATCAGAGCTTTTTACAAGACATGCTGGAACACGATCAAGCTAGACCTGCTGGCGGCAATCAAACAAATTGGTAGCTACATCAGAGCTTTTTACAAGACATGCTGGAACACGATCAAGGTAGACCTGGTGGCAGCAATCAAACAAATTTTTGATGGGACACAAAACGTATTTGGTATCGGCTATAAGTCATCTTTGATATCGGTCCGCCTGGCTGATACCATTTAAACGATATGAAAAATGAGGTCGTTTTAATATCGGGTATTATCAGTCGATAACAAAAATTATTATTAGTATCGGCTGACCTAACACAACCGATACAAATTATTGTACAACCCTGTAGAGATTTAAATAAGTATTGGTATCGGCCGACACAAATAGCTCTGTACAAATTCAAAAAATATTTGAATTTGCTACAAAACATATATAATTTTTAAATCCAAACTGTTTTCACTTCACCGCAACATTCACAACAACATCACTAGAGTTAAAAATGATATTCACAACGAACGATTAATTCAATAGCCAAATAGTTAATATTCACAAACATTGTTTCTAAGTACATCAATAGAATTCACAGTTCAAATACCAAATCTTTCATATAAGCAGAGTTGAAGAAACTCTGCTAAAGTGTGGTTCTTGTCGAAAAATCTTCATTCTGCCTTGAATACCTCGCTGCGTAAGAACATGCACATGTTGGATATAACATGATCGACTCAGCTCTTTTACGTATCCTTATCAAAAAGATATGACAATTCCTTCTCATATTTAGAATGTTGATGAAAAAAACAGAATTCGGTTATTAGCAATGAACAACAGTATGAAGTAAAAGCATAAAAGGAATATTTACTAAAACACATAATGTGAAGATATTATTAGAAAGATTAACAAACTAAAGGACACAATGGTAACTTACTTTCTCACGGTTGACTATGTAATGTCCAGCGATCCTAAGGTGCTCGCACGTGTAATACCCACAATGTAGAGAGACCAAGGGTTACTTGGCACACTTAGCTTCCTATCCTTAGGGTACTGGCCATTATTTAGCATATCAATGTAGTACATTCAGGCACTGTTTTCAACTGCAACAACATCAAAATAGAGTTAACAACAAATGTTATAGAAGAAAAAATATTGTCGATCTATAAGTGTATATAAGGAACTTACTTTTGTAAAATTTTGATGAAATTCTTGAATTGATCCTTCGGTGTGTCCATGGAGTCCAAAAGTATCGCTGACCTAGTGCTTGGGTATACGTTCCAGACAACATAATGCCGACTTCACGATCAAAATTATTTTGTTAAGTTCAAAATAAACAGTTATATTTCAATATAACTGATAAACTGATAGTACATGTCAAACTTACTTAAAAAAGTATGAAATCTTTATGAGAAACTTGTCATCTTTCACAAACACTTGTATTGCCTTAGCTATGTACAACGCTACCTTCGATCTTGCTGTACCAGTTAGCTCCTTAACTTATTTATCGAAGTCATCCTGACTCATGTTCCTATACATCTCAGAATCCTTGTTCAAGGTGATAGTGTAGCTTACCTGATTGACACATGTCGGGTCAAGGATCTCGATCGTGCTCTTATCCCCTAATTTCTCACTGTCCATGGATTACATCCTACATAAAAAGATCATACCAAGAAAATATATTAAGACAGTATAAAGAAGCAATGTATTGAGCAAGTTAAGAGAGCAAGCATGAACTTACAAGCACTAGACGACTAAGAGGTTCATGTTAAGCCATTTCCAATCGAACATGAGCCACAAGTCTTCGAACTCAATAGAACATATTCTAGCTCCACTATAGAAAGTATTTTTCAGGATTTGAAATATGATGTTTGTCACACCCAATGAACTCACTGTCAAGTACCAGTTGTGGAGTCTCCTGAGTGAAAAGTGTCATTTCAAAAGTTCTGCACTCGTGAGGAATGGCTTATCGAACTCAATTTTTTAGGAACATCATATTTCATGAAGATCGGATCATTTGGTCTCAGTCCTAGTTTTTCTTGTTCATAAACTTCATCATCTTCTTCGTATGAATCAATTTCAGATGTCGTGGGATATGACATTTCCTGTTATGCCGGTGCAGATAATACATACATCTTTTGCTTCTTTATTACCTCAAAGAACTTGTTTGTTGGATCTAAATGAGTATTTGGCTTGTAGAGGCATAATTCCTGATGGATTGTGTTGTAAGAAGATGATGGTGGTAGATCTTATTTCTGGTGGCCTAGTTCCTGCTGGGGCATAACCTTGACAGGTGACGTTGGTAGCGGAGAAGCTTCCTTTTCTTTTGGAGACGACGGAAGTGAAGCTTCCTTGAACTTTGGAACCGGTGGAGGTGACATTGGTAGCAGAGCTTCCTTGTCCTTTGGTGTCACCGTTTGGCTTAACGACGACATAAGCTAGTTCCGTGGCAACGCCGGCCCATCTAAGATAATTTCACGCCGGTTTCACAATATGAACTGATTAGCAGCCTCTCCAAGCTCCTTGACTCCCTCAGGCATGACATGGTCCAGTGGATAATCAATATATGACATGTCAGTGATCTCATGAACCAACACCTTAGCATATTCTGTCGGGATTGGATTGTTGTGGAAAACACGTCCCGACATGGCCACACGAATCGCAACCTCTTTTGTTTTGTTTCTCACTCTGCCGAGGGGAATGTGACGGTGACAAGTCGTGTAACCCATGATATCATCAACGGGATACCACATGTATAAGGCTGTTGTGGAGCCAATGCGGCTTAAGAGAGTCAGCGACAGACGGATTCTTAGTAGCTTGCTATAACTCCAGCTATCTTTCTTGGCTAAGATTTGCACGAATGACTTAAACTTGGTCTCAAACATTGTGTTCATTTTCTCATCAATCACATCTTCAAGGTTTCTCTTGTATCTATCACGCTTCTTATAGCCCCAAGCATCATTTAGAAAACTAAATTTTCACGACATCTGAGAAGCGATGCCACGAATGTGCCCTGTGTGTTCAACGTTGCCAAGAGCTTCACTAAGAACGTTATTCTCCCTGTTAGACTTAAAGATACCCAGTCTTTTCTTTGCAGTGAGTTCTACTGCCTTTTCTTGAACTACGGCAACTCCTTTCTTCTTGCGCACAAGGTTGCCGTCTTGAGTCAACTCCGACCGAGCTAGTAACCAATTCACGGTTCTTTCTTGAAAGTGCATCTAGGCCCCTAGTGGGTTTTGGTGTATTGAATGACAACTTGATTAAATGTCTAATATCTTTTGTTA
>VSTD030003762.1:0-10684 GCA_008808055.3 Sporobolus alterniflorus | reverse complement strand
GCGATGACCTCGGTGTGCTGAACAAGTTCAAGTTGGAAATGCATAAGGTGTTCAAGATGAGTGACCTCGGTTCCCTGAGCTACTATCTTGGAATCGAGGTTCATCAAATGGCGGTGGGCATCACCATCAGTCAGGGAGCCTACGCCGAGAAGATATTGGACAAGGCGAGGCTGGGTGACTGTAATCCCAGCTGCACGCCGATGGAAGCACGCCTTCACCTAAGCAAGTTCGGCAACACACCGAAGGTCGACGCAACCCACTACTGGAGCCTGGTGGGGAGTCTGTGATACCTTGTCAACACGAGGCCGGACCTAGCCTACTCGGTTGGATATGTGAGCAGATTCATGGAGGAGCCGAGGGAAGAGCATCTCCTAGCGGTGAAACGCATTCTGCGTTACATCGCTGGCACCAAGCATTGGGGCATCACCTATGCGCCAAGAGAAAAGGGGACAAGGGTCACCGACAGTGATATGGCCGGTGACCATGACGATCGGAAGAGCACTAGTGGTATGGTGTACTTCCTCTCCTGCAATTCGGTGTCTTGGTAGTCTTCAAAACAGAAGGTGGTGGTACTATCCACCTGTGAGGCCGAGTACATCGCGGCATCGGCGGCTGCCTGGCCGTGTGGTTGGCTCGCCTCATGGGAGAGCTGCTCCGGGCAGAAGCAAGCACACCTGTGATGATGGTGGATAATAAGGTAGCTATCTCTCTAATCAAGAACCCTGTGTTACAAGACTGGAGCAAGCACATTGAAACACGATATCATTACATCTGGGAGTGTGGTCAACGTAGATTTCGTCAGAATAGATGATCAGCTGGGGGACATATTCACTAAGTCTCTCAGCCGAGTCAAGTTTGAAGAGATTCGATCAAGAATTGGAGTTCAACAAATAAAGTAGACAGCGTGCAAGGCTTAGGAGGAGATTGTTAGTTAACCCTTGCATGTCTCTTATGTTTAGTCGGGTCTTTAGTTTGTTTAAATTCCTGGTTAAGTTTGTTTAGCGGTCAGAGCGGAGATGAGTCCGCGCCGTGCGCGCGCTATGCGCGGCAAGTGTGCGCGCCCACGCCCAGTCGTGTGTGTGCGGTTGAGTAGTGGTCACCTTCTTTATACAGCAATTGAAAGGAATCAGAAAAGCTGCTAGAAGTTCGCAGCACCAATTCACCTCTCACCAGTTCGAGTTCGTGATTACTCCGTTCTTCCCCGACGACGCCTAGTCGCGGTTAAGAACTGACAAGCAGCAGCAGACGTTTTCCAGTATTTTTGGGTTCATATGATGGAGAGCGATGAATTATTAAAGACTATAAAGCCAGGTGTTCCGATAAGCTAGCTAGACTAATCCATTATTATTTTTCCTGAGGTATTGGGGCGCCATACAGCTCGGTTCTTTGGGCGTCCATATGCATTAAATTCCATTTTATCTTTCCCGAGCAAGGTTTTCTTTTGTTCGATCTAAATTTATTATTGCAACGGCAGAACTAAATTAATAGCCGTCGTCGTACTCGCAAGTTGTATGGGAGCTTCAGACTGCCAGGCTAAGGCTGATCGAATGGTCAAGTTGCATAGTCCCTCACGTTAGAATTATTGAAAATGCACTCAGAAGGACAAAAATAAAGTATAGACCCTCTAGTCTGGAAAATAAATTCTGATCTAGCTAGCTGTCAATAGAAAATAAATTGGAAAGAAAATATGCCTTGCACGACCCTTTTGGCTAACAATATGTTTAAAACAACACCTTTAATTAACTTTATGGAGCCAAATATCACTCTTGTGTCCGGGAAGCACACCAAGCTCTTTATGTAGAGAGCTCTATATTTACAAGATAAAGGAGAAAAAATATCATGCAAGGTCTACTCTGCTCGACACACTGATTACCACTTTTTCTATTCTATATAATTTTTAGGGTAAAATAACAGTAGCTGCCCTCATTAACATCTTACGTCTCCTATATTTGCCTCATCCCATGTCTAAGTGTCACACAGTGGAGACACCAATTAAGCATAGTGGCAACTACCTTGCACGTTCTAAGATGCCAAACTTTAGTTTTACTGTGTCCATTAAGTGCTCATGATAACTTAATCAACTATTGGCATTACAAGCTAATCTATTCCAGCTGCACATGCATGGGAGGCTCGGCTTGCTTGTTTTCTGTGTGATACTTTAAAAGAAAGAAACGATTGACAGTGCAAGTACAAAGAGTAAATGACACTTGTTCGTTATAGTTTAGTTTGTGAGATGGAGACGAAGGTGATCTCCTCTACCTTGAGGGAGCCGCACATTGCATGCATATATAGGGCACATGATGTGCAGATTACATCAGAGTTTACAAAGAACCGAAAATCAACAAAAATAAATGACATGTGATAGGCTCTATCTCTAATTGATTCAGTTTCTATCTTATGTGTAATTGATTTGGTTTCTATCTTCATGTGATAGCAGAATCCTTATCTTCCTTATCTATTCGAACATAGTTTTCACCTACTTTATGCAGTGACAGGATATCTTTTTATGTCTCTGACATGGGCTGGCCTTGTTTGATCTCATTGTGGGCGCCCCACTATTATTTTTTGTGGTGTTGACTTTGTTTTTGGGGGAAAAATGAAATTTTGCAGGAGATCAACAAGTTGCCACATGACGCAAAACAATGAAAGGCCGGCACAAGTTCAATAAATCGTTTGGTTCATTTCACTAACATTTCTTTTGCAACTAGCTAGTTAACTTTTTTGTTGCTAAGTTGGTTTAAATGTTTCGATTAGTTAAATTGGATAATGTGAAATCGTCTCCAAGTTATATTTCCACTATTTTCAGCTAATAAATAAAAACATTAATGTACTTGCCTTTTTTGTTCATCTATACATGTCACTGGCACCTTGAACATCATTTTCAACTACTGTAAGAAACCCCTTTTTTATGAACGAGGAGTTACAATTCATGTAAACATACAATTTCAAAAAGGAGTTGTGCTATGGTGTTTATGAGATACCTCATGTTTCATTTAATCTCAGTCGTTATTTTTTATTATATTATTAATAAATTAATAATTTTGATACCTGGTACATCATTAATAAATTAATAATACAACATCGAGGGCCGCAACCTCGAGAGAGATTTTGACTTGCGTCTGCACGAGAAGCGCCTGCGACACGTGTCATGCGCTCCCTAGCTCCCCAGCAGCCTCTAGGGGGTGCATGACGCTTGCACCACATCTCTGGATGATAGTCTGGCCGCGCAAGTTCCGGCCCCATCTGTCGGAGAAGTATGATGGGACAGTTAACCCCACCGAGTTCCTGTATATCTACTCCACCTCCATCCTTATCACAGGAGGGGATGAGGCGGTCATAGCTAACTATTTCCCGGTCGCCCTGACCGGGCGGCGTGATCATGGCTCATGAACCAGCCAGAGGGGACTCTCCCTGGTAAGAGTTGTGCCGTCAGTTCAGGGCCAACTTTGAGAGTGCTTACTCACGACCGAGTAATGAGACCGACATCCACGCCGTGCAGTAGTGCCCGAGGGAGTCTTTGCGCTCCTTCATCCAGCGGTTTTTCCCAGGTTTGCAACACCATCCCACGTATGTCTAATGCTTCTGTTGTGGTTGCATTCTGTTAGAGAGTAAGGGATGAGAAGATGCTGGAGAAGCTCATCACGCATGACATCCAGGATGTCGCTGAGCTCTTCAACCTGGTGGACAAATGCGCCAGGGCCGTTGAGGGCTATGCCTGGCACACCCCACCTGCCCCAGAGGCGGGGAAGGGTGGCAAGCCCGATGCGAGCGCTGCAGTCTAGGGTGGCGGCGGCAAGAATAAGAACAACAAGAAGAAATAGGCTGACAGCAATAACCAGCCACTGGCTGGAGCTCCCACCGCCACAGCTACTACTGCAGCAGCGGTCGGGGGCTGAGGTCCATGAGGTGACAAATGCTCCCATTAAGCGTCCGACAGTGATGACGGTGGCGCGTGTTGCCTGGTGCACAACTCCAAGCGCCACAGCGCGGGAGAGTGTCGGGAAATCAATAAGCTCACAGAGCAGTTCCATGAGAAGTAGCAGCAACTACGCTAAGAAGGCGTGCCTTCCGCCAGTGGAAGGGCAAACAAAAGATGGATCCTGAGGAGGAGAAGGATGAGGAGATTGAGTTCTAGAAGGCCAAGAGGGACCTGAAGGCCATCTATGGCCACTCCGACTCTGAGTCCAGCAACAATGAGTGTCACAAGACGCTCCACATCATGTTCGGGGGTTCCTAGGACATCACATCCCGACGCGTCGTCAAGACTCTATGCTGTGAGGTGGCAGCGGTTGCGCCTGCTCCCAGGGCGGTGCCGCACCGCAAGTGGTTGGAGACAGCGATTAGCTTCGACGCCACCGACTGTCCCAAGAGCATGGAAGGCGCCGGATAGCTCTCGCTACTTGTCACCCCGATCATCGCCAACATCAAGCTATACCACGTCCTAATTGATGGTGGTGCAGCCCGCAACCTCATCAATCTCGTAGCTTTGAAGAAGCTATAGATTTCGATGTCAAAGCTTCAGCCGTCACTCCTATTCTCTGGAGTGGGCCCGGTGGTTGTCATGCTGCACGGTTGTATCTCCCTCCCGGTTACGTTTGGAATGCCTGAGAACTTCCGTATGGAGAGTGTCCTCTTCGACGTCGCAGATGTCAACCTCCCATTTAATGCCATTCTGGGCAGGCCGGCCCTGTACCAGTTTATGGCTATTGCCTATTACGGGTACCTGGTCCTGAAGATGTCACCCCCCAACGGCGTCCTCAAGGTCCGCAGAGACCATGATGCAGGCGTCTCTGCGCTGGATAAGCTCCAGGCTCTAGCAGCAGCCCGTGAGACTGCTGCAGGGCTTGGGAGCCCGGACCCGGCACCATCGAGCTCGCACCAGTGCAGCTCAACATTAAGCAAGTAAAGGGTGAATGATGCTGCAATGACCCACAGCTAGCCGCCTATCTGCTCTATGCCCAGAAGCTGGAAAGAGACTTTGAGGTCCTGAACCTGCACCATATCCCTCATGCGGAAAATGCAGTAGCTGATGATCTGTCAACAAAGGCTTCCACCTAGGCTCCGGTCCCAGATGGTGTCTTTCAGCGGTGGCTACAACAACCTATAGCCTGGGCTGTTGACCCAGGTGAAGGGGGCGAGACCATCACCTCGAAGCTGATGGTCCCGGTGGTCCTAATTCCATGGAGCCCACCAAGTATCATAGGCGTCACGGGGGACTCCGTGCACCCTGGCGTGCAAGATCCAGAAGCTCAAGTCAGTCCAGATACATGGATCACAAAGGTCTGGACTTACTTGAAGTGCAACATCCTTCCCGATGATAGTGCTTCCGCTGATCGGATTGTCTATTTGGTTAAGAGATACACGCTAGTAGAAGACGACTTCTACCAGCGTGGCGCCAATGGTGTCCTAATATGGTGCATAACCCAGGAGGAGGGTTGTGAGCTGCTCGTAGAGGTCCATGGAGGTGAGTGTGAGAACCATGCAACTTCCCGCACACTAGTTGGTAAAGCCTTTCGGCATGGCTTTTACTGGCCTACGGCCCTCTAGGACGTCATCAAGCTGGTAAAGACCTGCAGGGCATATCAGTTTCATGCCAAGTAGATCCACACACTGGTGCAGATGCTGCAAATGATCCCTCCCTCATGACCATTCGCTATGTGGTGGCTGGACATCCTGGGGCCATTTCCCCAGGCCGTCGGAGTGAACCGGTATCTCTACATCACCATTGATAAATTCACCAAGTGGTCGAAAGCGATCCATGTGGTCAAAATCAACAAGCAATCAATAGTCAATTTGATCAAGTCTATCATCTGCCAGTTCGGGGTTCTGAACAGAATCATAACCGACAATGGGTCCCAGTTTACCAGCGGCGTCTTCCAGGAATACTGCGAAGATCTGGGCATCCAGATTTGCTATGCATCTATTGCTCACCTGGAGAGCAATGGACAGGTCAAAAGAGCCAATGCCAAAATCCTTAAGGGTATCAAGCCCTGCACCTATGATGCCTTGGAGAAACATGGCAAGAAGTAGATTGATGAGCTTCCGTGCACATTATGGGGTAACCGGACATCACCCAGTCAGGCAACCAGAGAGACGTCTTTCTTCTTGGTGTATGGGGCCGATGTCGTCCTCCCCCCAGAGGTCACCATGGGCTCCCTTCGTTTTCAAACATATGATGAAGCCACGCAGGACCAGCTCCGGTGTGAAGATATCGACCTTGTCGATGAGCGAAGATGGCAATCTGCGATAAAAAATGCACATTGCCACTAAGCACTCCGGCATTATCATCAGTGGTTCATGCATAGCAGAGAGCTTCAGGTGGATGATCTAGTGCTCTGGTGGGTGCCCTCTCAGGAGGGTGCCAACAAACTCTCCCCAGGTTGGGAGGGTCCCTTCCGGGTAACCCAATTCTGCCGCCCTGGATGCGTCTGTCTAGCTACGGAGGATGGAGAACCACTGTTGAACCCTTGAAACATAGAGCACCCCCATAAGTTTTATCCTTAGTACAGTGGCTTCCTATGTATGTTGTTATAGTAGCAAGGAGCAGTGCTTGGAACAGCTAAACTCTGGTGGAACCTGCTCCCCTAGTCATACAGAGTGGGTCGTTGACTTCCTTCATGGCCTATCTTCACCCTATGTATTATCATTTAATGGGAATTTTCTGTCTCACTCTGTGTGCAACCCTTCATAAAAATCGTCTTTTAGTTTTGTGTTGTCCATTATATTTCTCCTCACATGACTTTTTCACCCCCCACCCATTTTTTTTCTGGTCCGCGTTGTGCGATCCTGCCGTGGACGGGCTTCTTTGAGGTACCTGCACTCTGCCTGGGGGCGTGTTTTCTATTCTGCCCAGGGTCTTGTGCTACCGAATGGTCACGTCTTAGAATAGCTACTGCTGAGGGAAGGTCTAGAGTGTGCAGCCTACTTAGCCTGGTCATGTACCCTTAGCGTGTGCACTTTGCTTTTCTAACGTTGTCGTGCTGGCTAAGTACCGGGCGCCCAGATTGTGGGCACCCCTGAACAGGCCTGAAATCATACTTCAAAAAGAGTTGCACCGAATTACCCAAACCTCGTAATATGCACAAGGATTGTCTGTCATAACAAGGCAGGGGGCCCGAGATCTGAGGCCCGTGAGGTCAATTACTGCTATCTATGCTATCATTTTACAGGAATCAATGCCCCTTTGGATAAAAGATGGAATTGGGACCCCTGGAGGGGGCCTGGTTACGCCATCGACGTCTCATAGCGTTAGGAGGTGGTCGTTCCTGGGACCAGTATTGCCTCCCAGGGTGCCTGCCATCGACGACATCTACTCCAATAACAACGGCAAGATAGTGGTGGTTGCTGCCGGACCCGCCAGCAGCAGCATTGGCAAAAGTGGTGCCACGATCCCACTTCGTTGGTGTCCGTTGCCGGACCCACTGGCAGCACCCCCCAGGGACCCCGCCATCGACGTCTTCTACAACTTCGGTGGTGGCCGCTGCCGAACCCGCCAGCAGCACCCCCCAGGGGGCCCTCCATCGATGTCTTCTACAACTTCAGTGGTGACCGCTATCGGAGCCACTGGTAGCACCCCCAGGGCCGCCATCGACATCTTCTACAACTTCGATAGTGGCCGCTGCCGGACACACCGGCAGCCCCCCAAGGGGTGCCATTGACGTCTTCAACAACTTTTGTGGTGGCTGCTGCCAGACCCGCCAACAGCACCCCCAGGGGGGCCCGCCATTGACGTCTTCTACAACTTTGGTGGTGGCCGCTGTCGGACCCACCGGCAGCACCCCCCAGGGGGCCCGCCATCGATGTCTTCTACAACTTCACTGGTGGCCGCTGCCAGACCCACCGACAACACCCCTAGGGGCCCCGCCATTGACATCTCCTTTAACTTTGATGGTGGCCGCTGCCGGACCCACTGGCAGCACTCCCCAGGGGGCCCACCATCGACATCCCCTACAACTTCGGTGGTAACCACTACCGGGCCCGATGGCAGCACCCCCCAAGGGGCCCGCCATCGACATCTTGCAACAGGTGGTAGTTGTTGCCAGTATCTTCTGCCAACGCCTCCTAGGGGGGCACTGATAAAAACTACCACTCTGAGCAAGACATTTTCATCGTTGCAAAAAAATTTCTAGACCCTTGCAATGCTAAGGACTCAGAGAATGAGCTAGCGATGAAAAACCACCATCAACAAAACAGAAGCAGAAGTTTATTTACAGGCAAAAGGTCTTGCGGAAACAAGGTGGGAATCCCTACACGTCTTCAGGCTAATGCTCGTTCCGCTCAGCTATGATCCTCACGGCGTCCTCGACGCCGGCGTAAGCGGCATCCTCAGGTTCCTCAGCGGGCCCTTGCACCACCAACTCCAAAGAGACCTGGGGTCCTATATTCAGAAGCACATCAGCACATGCTCGGCCACCGCCTACGCCAGGACTCGACCCTCCGCCTCCAGTTGGCCCCCAATGACCTCCTCCAGCATTAACATCTTGGCCCCAACAGAGTCAAGAAGCGGGAGCATGACACCAACCTTCTGTGTCAGGATCCCAGAGCGGAGGGGGCTAAAGCCAAGCAGCACCAGTGCGGCCTCAGTTTGGCCCAGGAAGTCCCAGACTCTCCATGCCTCTCCAGCCTGGGATGTCTGTAGATCCTCTAGCCTCTTCTGTGTGGCAGCTAGCTCCCGCATCTGCCTCTCTAATAGCTAACTCTCCCTGTCCACCAGCTCCGCCACTTGGGTCCTCAGGTTGGCCTCATGCACCTCAGCAGCAAGCTCATGGTAAAAGACCTTGAGGTGGGCATCCGCCAAGTTCTTCCGCTTCACCTCAAGGGAGGCCACGTAGCTCGCGAGGTTGGACTCATGAGAGGCTAGACTCTCAAGCTCATGATCAAGCTTAAGGTCGTCCAGCCCCTCCCTCTCCTGCAGCTTCTCCTGTAGCTCCTCCACCACGCGCTCCCGCTGGTCAATGGTATGCACGCGCACGGCGAGGTCCTCCTCCTGCTTGATGACAACGTTGGCACGGGCCTCAGAGGAGGCAAACAACTCCTTGGCATTGACTAGCATATACTACGAGTCAGTGTCGCTCTGTTTGATGGCGGCCAGCTGCTGGTTCAGCAAATCCTCTCTGGCATCGAGATGTTGCTACCTCACCTGGGCCATTGCCCTCTCAGAGGTTGTCCTCCTCTTGAGCATGGCGGTCCATAGCAAGAGGCACTGATGCTCATCGTGGATGTCGTCGCTCTCTCGGTGGAGCACGCCATGCGCCTGATTGAGCGCCCAGCGGACGGTGCACATCGCCTCATCGAGGGAGACATCCCCCGAAGACCTCAGAAGGGGGTGCCCTAGCCTCTGGCTCCTCTGTGATGTTGTCATCATCGCCTACCGAGGTCGAGGCAGTCGCCACCTGAGGTTGCTGGGAGGGCAGGCTGGTCATTGGGCCAGATGAGAAGGCAGCAAGATCTGGGTCTGCCACCTCATCAGCCGTCGGAGAAGACGCGGCTTCTGCCGCAACCATCATCTCCACCTTAGACTCCACCCCGAGAGCCAGGGACCCGTCATCAACAATTCTCGTACCCACCACGACAGGCATGTCTGGAGACGAGCCTTCGCTGCCACAGGCGGCCCCAACCAACGGGTCCTGGGACCCACGATCCTCAATTGCATTACCGGGATCGGGGTACCCAAGATCTCCCACAGGGCCAGATCCCCTAGAGGTTTGCGTCCTGTCGAAAGGCGGGATGCTGCACACAAAAGAATCCCAGTCAAAATCAAATCAAGAGAGTAACCAAATTACGGAATGCTTGACATACCAGGCCCTCCAAGAGCCCCGGAACGACTGATTGGCAGGCGGAGAGGAACCACTCAACGCAGCAGGCCTCTTGGTCCCCACCGCCGGAGTTGGTGTGGTGCCAGGATTTGTTGATCCCCTGGTTGTCTCCTCCGCGACCCCCTTCATCAAGGCTGCATTGTCTGTAGCCTTCTTTGCCACAGCCGCATCCACAACCTCCTTGTGTGCGGCAACTTTCACCGCTGTCGCCACGACGTCGTCCATGACCTTTTTTGCCATGACCGCATCCGCGACCACCTTGTCTGCAGCAGCTTTCACTGCCGCCGCAACGATGTCATTCGCAACCTTCTTTGCCACGGCCGCATCCACGACCTCCTTGTCAGCGGTGGCCTTTTCAACCGTCGCTGTGTCAACTGCAGCCGGATTGCTGCCACTAGATCCCCCAAGCATTGTCACCTCCGGGACCCGTGGCTCCACCGGTGTGGGGCCACCGACCGCAGACCCAGTGCTGCAGATCGACCTTAGTCGCCTTTGTAGTGAAGCGTCATCATCAGATGACACCTCATCGTCACTGGCAACGACCCGCAATGCCTTTCCTTTGCCCTTGTCGGGGGATGTGGTGGTGGCACCACCGCCCTGGCCACCAACAATATCCGTCCTGGAGATCTGCACACCCCGGGACTCGTCGTCCTTCTACTGCACAGTGACGCCAATGTCGTCCAGCGTCGGCAACTCCCTTTACAGCCACATCCAAGTCAGCTGGTCTGAGCACATTGGTGCACAGCCTAGCGGGGGGGGGGGGGGGTGACGAAGTCGGTGGAGGATGGGTCGGGGGTCAACTTCCCCAAGAAAGTGGACAGCACGTCCGGGCTCAAACTTGAGCCATGACCGCGCTCAAGCCACAGATC
>VSTD030003761.1:0-10684 GCA_008808055.3 Sporobolus alterniflorus | reverse complement strand
TGAAGCATCGATCCCAAGTAGCGAAATTGACACAGTACTTCCCGACCTTAACAATATTTTTGTCACTCTTGATATTATTAAAAATCTCTTGTCTTTAGCCGTTTTGCTACTGGCGACAGGTATTCTATGGAGTTTGACCCGTTTGGTGTTTCTGTGAAGGATTTATGTACTCAAAACGTGATTACCAGGTGCAATATTTCGGGTCCGCTCTACACCTTGCGCTTGTCTACATGTCTTGCGCTGCCTAGCACTCCACCTATGGTCTTAGTTGCTTCTGTGTCAACCTGGCATTGTCATCTCAGGCATCTGGGGTCTGACACTCTATACAAGTTGTCCAATGCGTTTGTAATTAACACACGTATGAGTTTTGCCATGCCTGCTAGCTTGGGTGTCACACTCGCATATCTTTTGCTAGTTCTTTGTCGTGAGCAATCTGTAATTTTGATGTAATACATTGTGGTTTATGGATATTGCCAGTTGCCAGTGTCTCTGGTTATGAGTACTATCTGGTCATTCTCTAATTAATCATCAGACCAGAAACAAGCAATAATGCAAACATATAAACAACACAAAAAACAAAGGAGAAACAATATGATAATGCAATTGGTGAATAGGTTTTGACATTATGGAAATTTTGGTACAAAAATCAATCAAATCGGAGCTACGGTTCAAAAGTAATAAAGATTTGAAGTTTCAGGGACTAAATTGTAAAAGATCATTCTAGGGACTATTTTGTAAATACAAAAAGTAGGAGGGCCTGTGTAAAAAAGTAGGGGTGAAAATCTAATTAGGATACAGTTCAGGGGTCTAGGTGTAAATTTGTAGGGACCAGAACTAGATTTCTATTAAGCTCAGGGGCTAAATAGAAAAACTGCCATTTCCTAAGGATTCTCATATTTGTTTTTGAGTTGGACCCGGGGATCGGTGTTGGTCCAACGGTCTATACAGTAACGGGGCCTTGACGGCGGTGCGGCTCACCAGAGCTGTGCTCATCGGCGACACATTTGGGTGGTGGAACACGGATTCTGACCAGTGATGAAGATGCATGGCGGTGATGCTTTGGTGCTCCTCGGCGTGTGACACTGAGCATAGATGAGGGGAAAAGGAGGCGGAGTTCAGCGTGGAGGGGTGCTGCCGAGGCTAGGTTCCTTTTATATAACGTCGGAAGGTTGGAAGGTGGGGAGTCCGGGGACAGAGACGGTCGACCGATGCTGGATCTTCAATGCGCCAGTATCGGAGTTGAAGAGGAACCGGGGCGGGAGGGGAGGCGGCAGGGTGACACACATTTTTGGTGGCGAAGAGGAGGTTTAGAGCAAGCGATTCACCATGATGGCGCATGAGGTGGCAAGTGGCGTGACAGGCGCTGGCCAGATGCGACAACAGCTTGATGATGGGAGGAGGAAGACAATGGGGGTGGCGTGGGCTGAATGGGCTGAACAACGTAGGTGGGCCAGTGCGCCACTGGGTTGCTGCGAGAAATAGACAAAATACGAGGTGGGCTACCAAGGGAATTTGGGCCGGATAAAAAGGAAAAGTGAGATTCTTGGGCCGAAATGAAGAGAAGAAAAGAGAGATTAGTTTGGTCCGCAGAAATTGAATTTGACTCAAGGGGATTTTGCAATTCCAAAGCAAGGAGATTTAAATTCAAATAAATGAGATTTAAAACTTTTTAAAAATTAGAAATCAACCGAGGGCTAAAAAAATGCCATGCATGAAATTCAACCGAGCAATTTAATTTAGAAAAAATAATTACACTAATTTTCTATGAAATCCATTAACATGGCAATTTTTTATTTTTTTTTCAAAATTGGGGCCTTACAGTCGGACGGTCGTAGTGAGGTGCAGCGAAGAAGGCATGCTGCTGCTACGACGGCCTGGACGTGTCTGACCACATGTTGATGGCATTGATCCATGGGTTGTAGAAGGACGACCAGGGAGCACTGCCCCTGCCGTGGCCTATGGTTGGTGTAGTCATACCGGTGCCACCGCCACTACAATTGCCACTGTCGCCGCCACCACCACTGTCATGGTTGTGGCAATGATGGCCTTCGCCACCACCACCTCCGCCGCAGCCACCTCCACTGCCGCGGCCACCACAACTTGTGCTGGAGGGAAGGGAGGGTTGAGGGCCGCTGAAGGGGATAGGGGTCGGTATTGCTAGGTGGGAGCGGACGGTGGTCGCTACTGCTATCCACCGGAGGTGGGGCGGGCAGTGGTGGAACCGGAAGCTACCTCGACGCCCAACGTGATCTCTGGAAGCAGATCGTTGCGAACGTAATGAATGTAGGGGAAGGGCCTGGCCTACTTTAGGTACGTATTCAGGTGGTCGTACTTCTTGTTCAAGCCCCGTGGAACGTTCCGAACAAGAGTACGGTCCGCCACCGAGGTTGCGGAGGATGTCAGGCATGCTCTTCATTTTGCGGCAATTGTCGTTGATGCTAAAATCGCCTTGGACGAAGATCCGGAACTAGGCAACAAGGTGGAGGGCATGATTCTCACAGTTGTCGAGAACTGCTCCTCGATGACAAGCCAGACCTACCGAGCGGTGCAGCTGCGCTCGTGGACGATGTCCTGGAGGTCGACGGTGATTGTGCCGAACACCCACGAGAGCATGATGTTGTCCATCCGTCGCCAGCGACGTCGGAAGTGACATGGTCGTCGATGGTGTAGCGCTACAACGTCAGCGGGACGAGGTCGCACCAACGGGCGTAGTGAGTGTAGGAGACATTGAGGACGACAGGAACCAGTGATCGAATGTCCTGGATCTGGATGTGGACGCGGGTGATGGTGTAGGCCTCGAACATGTCGTCGACGTCTGGGAGGGGAGGCATTAGCGCTGCAATGTCAGCAGGACAAAGCAATGATGGTGGAGGCGTGACACCGGCGAGGGCGGCGAGTTTAAGTGGCCTTTGTTGATTGGGTCTCAACCTTGGTGGTGGCGGCGCGCTCATGAGAGGCCTAGACGATGGCGAGGGCCACGGTTAGGTCGGCAGGAGAGGCGACGACGGTCTGGACGATGGCCATCACCGTGGCTAGGTCGGCCCGAGCAATGCCAGCGGCTGTCGAAGCGACGACGATGGTGGCATCCGAGGTGGTGTCGAGGTTGGCAGTCGGAGGAGTTGTCGTCACATAGAGCTGGGCTGGAGTGGATCTGGTATGAATCGGGTTAGAGGAGGTGGAGACCGAAACTAGGTCGGGTTGGATCTGGGTCGAAGTGCTGCAACCGAATTTGGGTCGGGCTGAGTGAAGGAGCAACCAAATCTGGTGGAGTTGGTCACTGGGTATGCTGAGGTGGGTTGGCTCGGAGCAGCCACTCAGTTGTGGGTGATAGGGAGATAGGTCGAGGAGAGGAAGACGTTGGGTGACGACGTTGGGGACGAAGACGACGTAGGGTGATCGAGCCAGAGGGGATGAGTCGATTCCGTGGTGACGGATGGAGGCTGGAGGCGACAGATCGAGGTCGGAGTCGAAGGATCGGGGGCAGAGGCGACAGATGGGTGTAGGTGGCGGCGAATCGCGGTCAGAGGCAACAAATCAAGCCTCAACCGGGGGAAGAGGTCCCTGGTGTTGGCTGTGGCTACTGGCTCGAGCTCAGGGAGGCAAAGTCGGAGAAGAGGAGGTGGCTCGCGTCGTGGAGGTCATGGATTCAGCGACACTCGACCAGAGGTGGTGACGCGTGTCCTGGAGGCACGGATCCTAGTGGCGCTTGACTAAAGTAGGAAGGGGGAAGCAGCTTGGGGAGGATGCCGGTGGTTGGGAGGGGCACAACATCTATTGCTGGATGAGGAGAGAGAATAGGAGAGAGAGGAGGGGTGGACTAGGGTTAGGGTTTTGGCTGGTACTATGTTGGAAGGAAAAATGGAGTGCTGAGATTCATTGATAGGGTATGAGTACATATATAGAGGCTAGGGCTGGACCTCACACACACAACTCAATAGGCCTACACAGTCACACAACCCATGGGCCCCAATACAAATAACACTCTGACAACATCAGTGAGCTAGTAATCCTAGCTCTGTTACTTTGTTGGGAATAATGGATGATTATATTGTTTGGTGATAACAACCTCCAAGGGTTATATATTGTTGGGAACTCAAACTCGATTAATGGAAGAGGAAGATTACAACTCAAAGCAGGACGAGCCCCTCTCGACCTGCGGCAGGTCAAGATTGGCCAATTTCTTCCCTGCCTCTCTAGCACAGAATACCCCTCTATGAATATAGAGGGTGCTAACCCTAACCCTAATGACCCTACTAATGGGTTTAAGGCCCAGAAGACTAATAAGACAATGGCCTTGCTACAGTAGTCGCTGACATTGTTCACATGCTACAGTATCGCGCGTGAACAGTGTCAGCTGCCACCTATCGAGCCCAAGGGCCCGTAACCATAACACTACACCCCTACAAGACAGATCGTCCTCGAGCTGTGGATGACTCGATTCATCTGGACTTAGTAATTTATTATTCCAAAACTCTGCGCGATGTGACAAGGTCCTTGTAGTATCTGATGGTCTCCTGAGTTTCATGGAGGCAACTGGTCGTTTTCATTGTCGATGAACAGGACCAGGACGGCGGTCTCTGACTACAGGGCATTGGTGTTTGGGTTGTCGTCGGTGATGACAGTGTGGTTCGGTGGGTGGCCAAAGGCAGCGAGGTCCTTGACAAGCCTATCGTCCCTGGCATCACGACATGTGCCGTGGTAGGACCGCTGCGTGAACAGCGCATCGTCTTGGTCGAGACAGTCAAGCACGAGGGACGCATACTCATGGAGCCTCGCTGTGAAGACGACGACCTTGAAGCTATCAGCATGGCATGGAGAAATACCTCCACGCTCGGGCGCTTGGCGACCTAGAAGGTGATGGTCTGGCCGCTGATGACGGGACCCATGGCGAAGTCGAACGGTGGGGCTGGTTTGTCTGGGAGTGGATGAACGCTTCATAGAGGTCGAGGAACAACATTTGTATCCCTGTGACAACGGCGATGGAAATGCGGCAGACTGGACAGGCACTCGCGCTTGCATCTACAGTGGATTGGGCGGTGGAAGCAATGAGAATTGACTCCGCGACATAGTCCACTCGCCCGGTGAAGATGAGTAGGGCCGACTCCTACAGCTTGAGCACCTTGAGCCAGAGGTTGCATTGAAGAGGAAGGGAAAACTCTCCGTCCAGGCTTTTAATGGATCTATCCTGTTGAACACGCCGTGCAGGTTTGCGCCCTTCTTGCGCACCTCAATGGCTGCCTCCAGCAATCGTAGCTTTGCCTGGAGCCTGATGCTATGCACCCTCTGCAACTGGTGCGTCACGTTGAAGGTGATGACGGATCCTTCCACGACTCCTGGTTCAGCTGGGAGATGAGGAGCCCCAAGGTGATGCCCGCCCAGGCGGACGGATCCTTGGTCACCGTGATGCTAGAGAGGCCTCACACCGCGATGCATTTGGCAAGGTGGCCCTTGACGACCAAGGTGGACACCATGTGATCCTCGTTGAAGATGTCAGCAACGCGTTTCTTGACGTGGCTGGTGAAGACGTACTTGTACTGGTGCATCACCATAGGCGCGATGTGGTCGTAGGGGATCTCATCCCAGTTGCCTGTGCTCATGTATGCCTCGGGGAACTCGAGCGCTTTGCATAGCGGCAGCAGCACCTCGTGATGGAGGTGGACGGGGTAGGCGTAGTGCTTGTCCGATGCCTACGGGTTGCAGGGCCAGGCCATGTCGAGGAGCTCCACCACGACTGTTGTCGATTTGATGCTGGGAACGATGTGGAAGAAGTCGAAGCAGGGATCTCTAGATGTCTTCCGTTGCTGAATGGACACGTCATCGGCCGTCGCTGGAGTCGGAGGGGTAGTCTGAGCCAAGGCGACCAGAGGGAGCGAGGAAGGTCTCTTGTATGGCGTTGGGTTTGCTGGTGAGCAGCTCAATGAGGATGCACCCTGTGCTCAACTGGTCGACGGCTACGACGTACTTGGTGGAACCGAGTAGGAGCTCGGGCGATCGATACCAGAGCGTGACGACGTAGCTGGTCATGGTCTGCTGACGGTCAAGGTTGAAGATGGTGGCGAGGCCGAAGTCAGCGATGTGTAGCTAGCCGTGGTTGATGATGATCTTGTCCAATTGTTTGAACATGTCGGTGTGGTGGGGCAGCCAGCCTTCCACGATCTCTCTGGTGACAGGACGTGAGCCAGGATGACCACCTGATGATCACGTGCTCCTCAGATAAAACCTGTGGCATGCTGGAGATCTGCTACATGTCATGGGCGGTGTTTCGCCATTGGTGCGTTGGTGCCCCGACCATGATGTGGTTCACCGTGTTGGGGTAGAGGCTCATAGTGCCTGGTGCGGCCACTTGCGAGAAGACGAGTGACTGTGATAGGGTCAAGGGAGCCTTGGGGGACACCATTGGATCATCGTAGGCGGAGAAGGACGTGCCGAAGTGGATCTTCCAGCCGTGGCAGCCGAAAGAGTTGTGGTCGGGGTCCATGCAATAGGAGTTCTAGCAGATCAGGCCCCAGTACATCGGCTGTAATGTCGGTGACGACATGGGTGTGAACCGTAGGCCAACTGTTGTTGGTGGTTGCAAGGGCAGAGATGTCGTTAGGGGGGCCGGAGCAGATGTTCGCGAGCTCCATGAAAGCGTGACCAGGATGGAGTAGCTTGGTTCCTCTGCAGCATGTAGTACCACTGCTGTGTGATGCCCTCCATGTAGAACAAAGCTAGCCACACCTTATTCTTCGGGGTATGTATGGTCCAGAAAAATGCTCATAGCGGTGGAGCCATGGTAGTGGGTCCTCAAAGCCGTCATACTTGGGGAAGCACATCTTGTGGGTGGCGGCGTTGAGGAGCACGCTGACTCTGCTCGCGGCTACAGAAGGCTCTGGGGTAGATTATTAGTTGGCTCGGATGGCTGTGGCTCCAGTGGCATCTTGTCGCCAACCACGAGTTGCTTGGGCTGGACGTTGTTGACGGCGGCATGGAGGCGCCCCTGATGTACCTTGATGGTGGTGACCTCTGTTGACAGATCTGCCCGGATGGTGGTGATCACATCATCGATTTCAGTCAGGAGGGCAGAGCTGTTGTCGACCTTGCTTACCAGATCAACTAGGGCAGCGGTAATGCCACGCAGCGTGGCGGCGTTTGCCTCCGATGTCGTTGGCGTGTCAGCGAGATTGCTGGTTGACATGGCGTAGGAGGTTGCAGGGGTGGTGGTGGGTTGCAGGCAGCGACTAGGGTTCCGGTGGTGGTGGTGGATTAGGGTTTTGGCACAGGAGGGGTGGTGCTTTGTGATGGCGGTGCAGGAAGAGGGTGGGTTTGTTAGGAGAACCATGAGCGCAAGATCAAAGGCTCTGATTACCAAGATGTTGGGAACTCAAACTCAATTACATCTGAAAGCAGGGGAGGAGTCCCTCCTGACCTGCGACAGGTAAGATTGGCCAATTTCTTCTCTGCCTCTAGCACACAATACCCCTCTATATAGAGAGAGGGCTAACCCTAACCCTAATGACTCTACCAATGGGCTTAAGTCCCATAAGACTAATAAGATAATGACCTGCTATAGTACCACACGTCAACAATGCTGGATGCCACCTGGTGGGCCCAAGGGCCCATAACCAACTATATGGGTCTCAAGACTAATCCTAGAGTAGGATTATGACTCTTATTGACTCGTGTTAGAGGAGAGGTTATGCCACTGGAAATTGTTGTATTTCATATGTACAATGTGTTACATATATAGGCAGCAAGGGGAGGGGAAATCCCTTAGAAGTAATCTGTACTGGACTGCCTAGTCCTGTACAGATTACTTCTAACACCCCCACAGTCACAACCTAGCAATCGCAAATGTTGAGACTAGATCAAAACTCATTAAACACCGAGGAGGGGAGGCCTTTCGTGAAGGTATCGGCAAACTGCAATGTCGTCGGAACATGGAGTACGCGGGCTTGACAGATGGTGACTTTCTCTTAGGTAAAATGAAGATCAATCTCCACATGTTTGGTGCGTTGATGCTGAATGGGGTTTGTGGAGAGGTACATGGTGCTGATGTTGTCGCAGTAGACAAGAGTGCACAGAGAAAGCGGACGACATGACACTGATGTTGTCGCAGTAGACAAGAGTGCACAGAGAAGGCATACGACATGACGCTGATATTGTCGCAGTACCCAAAAGGCAGACGCCGTTGGTGACGACGCGGTACTCAGCTTCCGCGCTGGACCGAGAGACGACCGTCTGTCGCTTGGCCGACCAGGACACCAGGTTGTCCCTGAGGAACACCGCGTAGCCGGACATAGAGCGATGAGTGTCCGGACATCCCGCCCAGTCAGCGTCGGTGTAGACGATGAGGTCGGAGCAGGATGAGCGGCATAAAAGGAGACCGTAATCCGGCGTCCCCTAGAGGTAGCGCAGTTTGCACTTCATGGCCGTCAGATGGGGCACCTGAGGGTCGTGCATGTGGAGACAAATCTTCTATTGGGCGTAAGCGATGTCGGGCCGAGTGAACGTCAGGTACTGCAAGGTGCCTGTGATGCTCCGGAACTGGGAGGTGTCCTGGACAAGCGGCCCTGATTCTGCAGCAAGCTTCGCCTGGAGGTCGACTGGACTCATGCACGGCTTACATTCTGTCGTGGTTTGTGACAATGATTCAGAGTATGGGTGATCGTGAGATCGAGAGAACGATGGTAACACATGAGACACAATGATTTTTAGACAGACTCAGACCTCCTGGAGGACAATAGCCCTACGTCCTGTGTTCTTGTATTGCTCGTGGCAATTGGTATTGTGTTTCCCTTTGGGGGTGACTCTACCCCTCCATTTATATCAAGGGGGGTGAGGTTATAAGGAAGGTAACCGAGTCGGTTACAAAATGATCCTAATTAGGACTCTAGCTCTACTTGCCAATTTTACATATATTTTTATAGATATAATCATTTATGCCTTGGGGAGCACGGCATGGTCCTCTAGAATCTTCTGGATGGTGGGCCGAGTCGTAGCGGACCCCTCTTTAGGCCTTTCGAGTCTGTGGGTTGGTACCCCAGGTATCAATCCTCGTCAGTAGCCCCCGAGTGCTTGTCAAGTGAGTAGATGCAGGGTGATCTGGATCTTCCTTGTCTGTGACAACTTTGCCAAGTACTCAATTTCAGGAACTAAGTACGCTGGCATGAAATTGTTGAGTGTTTTTTCACCGAATTGATCGAATAGGGGCATTGTATAGGTGCACCTATTAGGTTTAGCCCTCGACTCTCGAATTAAATCTTTCGAAGAATTTAACTCAGAAGTCTAGAGTTTAAAGTTTTCAAACGTTAGTCTTCGAAATATAGATGCTTCACGGTGGTGCCAAGCAGGGCATTAGGATGCTTGTATTGGCTCTGAAACCAAACATAATGGTGAATAGTACCGATATGAGCTGGCAGCTTGCCTACTTGCCGCTGAAGCCATATATTTTTTATGTTGACGATCAAGCAGTTGCGTGACATCGATGCTGAGTCATGCTGGTGACGGTGCTACTGAGTCCTACTGGTGACGATGCTTCCGAGGTGACGTTGGTCGTGCCGTGATATAAATGCTGAGTCATGCTGGCAACAGTGCTGCTGAGTCATGTTAGCGATGGCGCTGCCGAGGTGATTTGACTGCAGTACGATGTAGGTGTCGAGTCACGCTGGTGATAATGCTGTCGAGTCTTGATGGCGACAGCGGTACCGAGGCGACTTGGTCACTGCGCGATGTAGAGGCTGAGTCATGTTGGTGACGGCGTTGCCGAGTCTTGCTGGTGACGGCGTTGCCGGGGCGACTTGGCCACGGTGTGATGTAGATGTTGAGTCATGCTCGTGACGGTACTGCCAAGTCATGCTGGCGACGGCGTTGCCGGGGCGACTTGACCGCGGCACGATGTAGATACCGAGTCATGCCGGCGACAGTGCTGTCGAGTCTTGCTAGAGATGGCGCTGCCGAGGCGACTTGGCCGCGACGCGATGTAGAGGCTGAGTCACACTTGCAACGGAGCTGCCGAGTCTTGTGGGCGACAGCGTTGTCGGGGTGACTTAGCCGCGGCGCGATTTAGATGCTGAGTCATGCTCGCGATAGTGCTGCCGAGTCATGCTGATGACGGCGCTGCCGGTGATGGAATAAGTCTTGTACTGTTGGTCTTTGTGGTCCTTTGCATGGTGGTTAGAAGGACAGCATCTTGGCATATGCTTGGCTGCCTTGGCCAGCTATAAATATGTAACCCCAACCCCTTAGGTTGGCATGGCATTGAGTGAGAAATAAACCAAAAAATTGCCCCAACTCCTAGTGTCATGCTCCCTCTCGATGAGAGTGAGTTCTATTCCTAACATCTGGTATCAGAGTCGTTCTATCTTGCAGCCTAAACATCTCCTGCTCATTCCCTTCCCACGCCTCGCTCGGTCCTCAGCCGGCAGCAGGAACATCGACTGCCCCTGCTCATCCCTCCTCTCCTGCACAGCTCGTCTGAGGCAGCCTCTTCCCCACGTAGCAGCCCCCCACTAGTGCGCCATGTCTGAAGGACAGTCTTAGCGCTCGATCACCTCGAGCGCGCAGCACCGGTAGGAGGCTGAGGTTGCCGCGGCAGAGGAACGTGAGCGAGCGGCGGCAGAGACTGCAGCGACGGCGGCAAGGTTGGCGATGGCAGTACTGGCAGCAGCAAGGGTAGAAGTAGAAGCAGCAGCGGCGGCGGATG
>VSTD030003760.1:0-10686 GCA_008808055.3 Sporobolus alterniflorus | reverse complement strand
CCAAGCAAGGTTCAAGAGGTACTTGAATGAAAGTCTCCAAGATCAATAACGCAAATCTGTAGTTTCCTTAGATTAGTGGGATACTATCGTCGGTTCATTCCAAACTTCTCCAAGATCGGCAAGCCAATGACTAAACTCTTAGAGAATGGTGCCAAGTTTAAATGTAGTCCACAATACGAAGATGCATTTCTCACCTTGAAGAAGGCTCTCACCACCGCACCTGTGTTGGCGCAACCCGACATTGAGAAGCTATTTGAAGTGTATTGTGATGCATCTGGTATAGGTATTGGAGGCGTATTAATACAAGATGATCGTGCCATCGCTTATGCATCACGACAACTCTGACGTCATGAAAATCATTACCCCACCCATGACCTAGAGCTCTTGGTCATCGTTCATGCATTGAAAATCTAGAGACACTATCTCTTAGGTAATCTAGTGCATATCTACACGGATCATAGGAGCCTAGAGTATCTTTTTACTCAACATGATTTGAGCATGAGGCAACGAAGATGGGTAGAGCTAATCAAAGATTATGAGTTGGAAGTCCATTATCATCCTGAAAAGGCAAATGTGATTGCAGACGCTCTAAGCCGTAAGCATCGATGCAACTATCTCACAATCCAGTCTCACCCTTTCTGTTGTGATCTAGAAAAGCTGAGTCTCTGAGTTGTTCCATATGGCAGATTGAACAACATAGCTCTCATTCCAACTATCATAGAAGATGTCATCACAACCCAAAGAACGGATATTGGAATATGTCACATCCACCGGAGGATAGAGTTGAGTGAAGCTTAATACTTCTGACAAGATGTTGATGGAGTTCTATGGTTCAAGGACCGCCTTGTGGTTCCAAAAGACCTCGAGCTTCACCGCAAGATCATTGATGAGGCTCATTACTCTAGGTATTCTATCCATCCAGTAACTAACAAGATGTATCAAGATTTAAAGAAGAGTTTCTGGTGGACAAGAATGAAGACAGAAATTGCAAAGTACGTGTTGGAATGTGATACGTGTCGAAGAGTCAATGCTGATCATTTAAGATCCGCTGGAAACATATAACCCTTGAGCATTCCCGAATGAAAATGGTAAACCATCTATATGGACTTCATTGTGGGTTTGCCTCGCACCTCGCGTGGATACAACATGATATGGGTCATTGTGGATTACCTGACTAAGTCTGCTCACTACAAAGCCTCTAGCAATTTACTCTTAAAATTGCTAGAGGCATATATTGATATTTGATAACATGAGACCGAGCGAGGACACTAGGTGGAAAGTGTATGACCGTCGTAGGGAAGGTTGGGGAGTGGTGTTGGTAAGCCGGCACCCGCAAGTTTGTAGCCCCGCCTCTATCGGTTAAGGATCAATGGGCTGGGCCCCGTGAGCAAGTATTGAATGTACTGATCGCATGCTAGTGGTATGAGCCTAGTAAGCCTAGTAGCCCGCTCTTCAACAGATGTTTGGCTTAAGCGCACTACTTCAATAGTTGTACTGGGAGAGAAACTAAGGCGGGACCCGTGGACTGCTCAGCCAGGCTGAGAGGTGGAGTCCGGATCACTTCAATAGTTGCCACGTTTGGGGACCGCCTGCAGGAAGCGTACGCGTGACGTACGTGGACTGGCGTGAGAAGCATACATATCATGTTGATTAGGTTTTCCCCTGCATGGTGTACATCGATTTGAATCGCAGTGACTCTCGGATATGAGTAACCACTTGTTCATGGCAGTCTTCATGTAGTTAATTAATGGAATATTATTTTTAATGAATCATGATTATGTTTTACTGTAAATACTTGTTTGACAACTCTTGCTTGATTAGTTTAAATGGCTACTTTAATTATAATGATTTGAATATAGCTTGATCATCGGTAATGACACCCCGTAATGATCCTGGTTAAGACTAACCATCCGTGCTTAAGGGTGGGACGTCACACAAGAGCACCACGTCATCGGAGCTCCACGTGCCGCCATTGTTCCCTTTCACCGTTGTCCCACATTTATCGTCCCTCCACACAATGACACCGACATTGATGAACTAGCCAACCATCTTTCACTTCTCGAACAGCTTATCGTCATGTGAATTCATGTAAAAAGATATTTTAAAATTCTACAGCATCGCGTGAGGTTATAAACTAGTTATAAAAAAGAGGGATACTACATGAAGGATTGTGTAGAGTTTATCTAGTGGTTGAATATGTGTGGTAAGAATAAGTGTAAGAATTTAATTACATCTATTGATGAATCGTTGTCTTTGGATTATTCAAGTTGTACTTGATGGATTAATTTAGGTGTAACTATTCATGTTATAAATTCTTTACAGGATTAAGTATGAGGAGAACCCTGCAAAAAGGAGAGAACAATTGGAGTTGTAAATGGTGTGGAAGCCGATGTTGAAGCCATTGGAGAGCTCCCATTAGAAATAAGCAATGATTTTAATCTTTAGTTGCACGACATTCTTTATGTGCCTTCCATGAGAATGAATTTGATTTATGTATCTTGTTTAGATGATGGTAGATTTGATTGCCTTTTTGGCAAGAAACAATGTTTGATTAAGTATAATAATGAGATTGTGGGCTGTGCTTTGAGGCATGACAAGTTTCATTTGCTTTCACTTAAAGATTCCATTAATGTCTTCTCATCTAAGAATAAGCGTAAAAGAATTGATGACATATCTTCAAGATTATGACACCATCTCTTGGGCCACATTTTGAGGGGGGAGAATTGAACACTTAGTTAAAGAATCAATTCCTCTGCCATTAGAATTTTCAGATTTTGAGCAATGCATTGATTGCATTAAGGGCAAATACATCAAGCAAATTAAAAATCACAAAAAGAAGTGCAAGAATATTACAAATAATTCACATGGATATTTGTGGTCCATTTCCCATAGCAACTGTATATGGTTATGATTCATTCGTAATATTTACAGATGATTATTCTCATTATAGATATATTTATCCAATAAAAAACGATGAGAAGGTTTAGATAAATTTAAGATATTTAAGGCTAAAGTGGAAAATCGGCATGACATGAAGATTACAATAGTAAGATCTGACCATATGGCGAGTATTACGGTTGTCATACCCCATATGGCCGAATTCCTGGACCTTTCACGAGGTTCCTATAGAAAAATGACATAGTTGACCAATATTCCACACCGGGCGAACTTCAGCAAAATAGAGTGGTAGAAAGGCGTAATCGCACAATAATGGATATGGTAAGAAGCATACTAAGTTATTTCACTCTATCAATAAATTTGTGGATGGAGGCGTTAAAAACTGTTATTTATATACTTAATCGGTTCCCTAGTAAGTCGGTGTCTAAAACACCGTATGAGTTATGGATTGGACAAAGGTCCTCACTTAATTACCTTAGTGTATGGGGATGTCCTGCTGAGGCTAAGATATTTAACCCAAATGACGATAAATTAGATTATAAGACTGTAAGTTACCATTTTATTGGCTATCCAGAAAAGTCTAATGGTTTTCATTTTTACTATCCTGACAGACATAGTAAATTTGCAGAAATGAGATACGCTACATTTTTAGAGGATGAGATGATGAGGGGGAGCACCGTGGCTAAAAAAATTAGCCTTGAAGCGAAGTGGGTCTACATGCCCACTACTATGATTCATGAGCTAATTCCTCCGACGCTTGTGAATGAGCCAATTATTCCAACTTGTATGGTTGGATCTTCATCGACCACACCTAATGTATATGAGGCACATGTTATTCAGGAAACTGAAGTTCCAAATATTATTGATGAAGAAGAAAATGAGCCCCATAACTTAGAAAATGATGTGCCAAATTAAGAAAATATCAGAAGATCACAAAGAGTAAGAAAGTCAGCTATTCTTGATGATTACAAGATTTATATGAGTGAAGAAATTCATATGGAGGGTGATCCCACCTCGTATAAAGAAGTCATGAGAAGTTCTCACTCAACCAAGTGGCATGAGGGCATGGAAGATGAAATGAGGTCTATGATTACAAACCAAGTTTGAAAATTAGAAGAAATCCCTAAAGGAGCTGAGACAATGGGCTGTAAATTGGTCTACAAAATTCAGCATGACTCCAAACGGATTGTTGGTAGATTTAAGTGAAGACTCATGACAAAAGACTTTACTCAAAGAGAAAGAATATATTATAATGAGACTTTTTCACTTGTCTCATCTAAGGATTCTTTTAGAATCATAGTGACATTAGTGACACATTATAACTTAGAATTGCATCAGATGGATGTAAAAACGATATTTCTCAATGGGGGTCTATACGAGAATATCTATATGGCACAACCTAAGTGTTTTGTCATGGAAGAAAAGAAAATTTGGGATGCCACCTAACTAAGTCCATTTACAGATTAAAGCATGTCCCTATGTAGTTGTACCACAAATTTGATGAGACCGTAAGAAAATTTGGGTTTAAGGATAATGAGGAGGATAATTGTATTTATGCTAAGTTTAAGAATGAGAAATTTATTTTTCTTATTTTGTATGTATATGACATCTTTCTAGCAAGCAGTGATATTCATTTGCTATTAGAAATTAAGGGTTTCTTATCCTCACACTTTGATATGAAAGATCTTGGTGAAACTTCCTATGTATTGGGAATTGAGATTCATCGAGATAGAAATAAGGGGGTATTAGAACTTTCACAAAAAGTCATATATAGAGAAAGTTTTTAAAAAATTTACTACACATAAGTGTAACCCCACGCTTGCTCCAATAGTCAAGGGCACTAAGTTTGGAAATTTTCAATGTCATAGGAAGCAATATGATATTGATGAAATGAAAGTTGTTTCATATGCTTCTACTGTGACTTAGTTTTTGTGATCGGGATGCTTGGCAGATATCAGAAAAATCATGATAAATGTCACTGGGAAGAAATTAAGAAAGCCTTAAGATATTTACAAGGCACTAAAGACCTCATGTTAATGTATAAGAAATCAGATGCTCCACTTGAGATAGTGGGCTATTCAGATTCAAAATTTACGGGTTGTTTAGATACTAAGAAATGGAGTTATATTGTGGAAAAACTCCAAACAAATTATCACTACATCTTTGATGATGTACGTGAAGTTTGCTGGTTTCTATGAGGCCATCGGGCAAGTAGTATGGTTTAAGAAATTTGTACCTAAACTTAGAGTGGTCGGCAATATTGGAAAGGCACTTAAGATATACTACGACATTGAGCTAGCAATATAATACAATACTCCTATAACAACAAGAAGAGTGATGCTGCCAAGCATATCAATATTAAGTACTATGTTGTTAAGGAGAAAAATCAATATCATACTATTACTCTTGAGCACATAAGTACCAAGTGAATGCTTGCGGATCCGTTTACAAAATGCTTACCACCTAATGTGTTCATGGAGCATGTAGTCGACATGGGTTTAAAGGAAAGTCTATGATTCTTGGATACTAAGAGTCCTAAATAAGATGAGAATCTATTTCAGAATGAAAATGTGCATGGTAACTGTTAAGTCTCATAGTATGTAATTGACTATTATGACGTAGCCGCTCTATATGCTGATCTATGATAAGATGGGTGATAAGTTTGAAAATAAGTTAAGAATTAAGATTAATAGTTTAGGTTGAGGTAAATGGAGAGAATGTTGAATTGACCCCAACAGGTCAGCTCTACCATTACGGGACCGAGTCCCACTCGCCCTTGCCTCGCGTCCCGATCGAGGGTGCCAACCAATTCATGGTTGTGGGCCCTGTCGCACTATATGCATATAAAAGGAAGTGCCCAAAGGCACGTGTGACGAGGTTCACCGTGACCTAACCCACGTTCCTACATTCTCTCTGATCCAATCAATTAGGTGCAACAGCGATGAGAAGCCTCCACGACCTCACCACCCTTCACCGTCGCCTCAAATACGCCGATTTGCATCGGGCCCAAGGTTGTACGATGGCGTCACGTCGGAGCCATCTCGAATCTACCACCACTTCACTGACAAGAACCGCTACACCGGCTCCAACGATGACAAGCTCTTCGTCCAAGCCCTCCGGTGAGACACAGTAATCTTAAGAGATCTAAGGCATTTCTTCATCATTTAGACTGATTACAAGTAGCCCTAGACGATCCCTAAGTGTTGTTTGATTAAGTGTACTAACAGTGGGAGGATGAAGTCTCAGACGGTGCCACACGATTGCTAGAGAGCATGTGGGGCATGGCGCTGAGCCGGAACACAACCTGCATCCTCAGTAGTATCAAGTGCTCGGCCTAATATCCCTAATAACGTTGTATCATGTAGACCAAAGTGGCATGGTGGCATGTGTAATTGTGCATCAGATACATTCCTTAGACTATCTCCAATGGCCCAAAACGCAAAATGCATCCGGTGAAGCACTGTGCACTAAAAAAATGTCTTCCAACAGGTGATGCAAAAGGATGACCTAAAATGCATCTGAGGAGAGAGGGAACTGAAAAATGAGTCTCCTCTCTCCCGTCTGCAAGTAACTGTCCCCCCCCCTCCTCCAACCCAAGGCTACACCTCACCCCCGGCTCTACCACCGAGCCCGCCACCCCGTCGCCGTAGGAGGCCGAGTCCCAGCTCACTGTTCCTCCCGTCCGCTCGCCTGTGTGGCCGTCTAAGGCCTCCAGATCTGACTGAAGTCTGTCGCAGGAGGCCGCTCGACACTCGACAGTGAGTTCTGCTTCGGTGTTCTGTACCGTGCTCTGTCGCGTTCTTGAGGACAAATGACCACTCTTCTTGCCTATTCTGTTGGACAAATGCTCCACTAGCTCTGTGACTCATTCACTTTTTAGATAGGCATATGAGCCTTTGCCTCTGTTCTTGAGTTACATGGTTGTATACAGTCTTAGGCTACTCCAATAGTTGTAGCTATTTTGAGTTGTCAAATGACCCGTTTATAATGATGGTCAAAATAGCAACATACTCGAATAGTTGTAGCCATTTTTTACTTGCCAAATATAAAATGCCATGTATACACTTAGCTTTTAAATATGTCCTGTATCACAGAAATGGCAACACTTTAATAAAGACCTATTTTAACAACTCTCCCTTCAAAACTATTTTATCAACCCGATTTAATAATATTAATAGAGCTACATTTCTACTTTACCTCACGTAGCCAACTATTTATAGGTTTGCCAATTCATTTCACGACTATTGGTGTCAGCCTTATAAAAAAAAGCTCGCTCGTGCAGCACATGTCCGCTGACGACACCACTCTTACCCTAACATCCCTCCCTCCCTCCGGCGCGAGGTGCCAACCTACCGCCGGCGCACGCGCGACTGCTGACCACCCACGCTCGCCGCGCCGCCCGCTTGCCGGCCTACGCCAGCGCTGGGGTCCGTGCGGCAGTGCCGTTCGTCTCGATCAGAAATGCGTCCAGCTCACTGAATCCCACTCCCATGCTCGCAATTGGTCCGTGCGGCAAGGCACGCTTACTCTTCTCCCAGCAAAAGTGTGACCGCGAGGGTGCAGGCAGAGAGGAGCCCAGAAGCGGGTGCTCTATCTCTCGGGGTTCAGGGATGGCGTCCCACGGAACCGTCCAGAACTTTCCCCTATCAGTCGTCATGTGCCTCGCGCTCGCCTCTGTGGTACGCCTCCTCCCTCATATCGGCGTATCGCTGCCATTTTCGTCCTATTACGGGATGGAGCTCTGTGATCGCCCATGCTGAGTTGGTGGGACCGCTTGTTTCTGACGGTGCGTGGGTGTTAGGTCGGCGGAGAGGCTTCAAGGAGGTTCTGGATCGAGAACGACATCTTCCTGAAGGATGGAGCGCCGTTCCAGATCGTTGGCGGCGATGTGCACTACTTCCGCGTTGTTCCTGAGGTGAGATTTTCGGAGCAGCTGTTTGATGGTGGCTGGTAGTTTTGCTTTGCTCCAGGGAAGAAAGCAGAGCCACCGGGTGACTTCTGCTAGATTGCTGTTGGTGGAACCAATTCGGAGCTGCATGGACTATGTTCTGTCCATCGATAGAAGTGTAAAGTTTTGTAAATGTATTTAAAGAATTTCTGGTTACTTAGATATTTGTTGGTTCAGTGCAGGCATATGAGCAACTACTAATATTTTGGAGTTTGAATTCCTGTTGTCCAAAATGTGTGTCACTTTTCGTTACAATTATTGTTGAAATCATCAACTTCAACAATTTTTGTTGTTATCAGATGGATAAAATATTGAATTGCCTTCTGTTATTATGGATAGGGTTTTATTTCCATAAAGATGGCTAAAATAGTTGTTGGCTCACCAAGCCTAACACAACCCCTCCTCCTTTATCTGGGCTTGAGACTGACTATGTTAGAACAACATAGACGGAGTTTTTGTTGTTGTTGTTGTTCTGTTATTATGGATGGGCTAGTTTTGCTGTGTGTCATATACACAGGCATGCAACATGACTTCGTCCAAAATATTCTTCCAGATGGCGCTATTACAAGCTTACTCCTGTGGTCCATTTGTGTGTGCAGTACTGGAAAGATCGCCTTTTAAGAGCAAAAGCACTGGGCCTGAACACAATACAAACATATGTACCTTGGAATTTGCATGAGCCAGATCCAGAGAGGTGGGAGTTCACAGGCTTTGCAGATATTGAATCATATCTGAGACTTGCTCAAGAACTAGAAATGTTGGTCATGCTTCGAGTAGGTCCATACATATGTGGAGGTAAGTTTGAATACATATAGAAATTATTTGCATTATAAGCTTGCAAATGTGACTATCAAGATAATTATGTTTGTATACTAGGAATGCCCAACAAAAAACCATAATTATTACTGTATAAACTTCGAATTAGTTCAGAAGCCTACTGTTTGCTGTATTAAATATAAGACAATATTGAGTCTATGGGAGAAAAAAATGCTTCTTTCATTTTCGATTACAGAGTAGTAGCTCAGAATGGAGAAGTGAGGATTAAATATGTTATAACGCACATTTATTAAAAGGAGTTGTCAAATTTTGTTTTGAGATGTCTGAAACGTCCCTCCTTTGAGATTGGAGAGTTATCTCATGATTAGATCAGAATATATAAGTTTACTACTGTCCAGAATTATTTTTTCATCGATACAATTTCCACATGTTTAGAGTTGAGAGTTGCTATAGCGCATGTGTTATTGTATTTGATTTCCGATTTGTGGATTGTAATGTGCACACCACAGAATGGGACTTAGGGGGTTTTCCACCTTGGTTGCTCAGCATAGAACCTGCCCTTAAACTGCGATCATCCGATTCAACCTATATTTCCTTGGTATGCTGACTGAGACATGCTCAATCTTAGGGTATATAGCACCCCAATACTTCGTTTTATATGTTTCTATAGACAGTTTAACCAATTTTTTTGAGTTTTTCAGGTGGAGAGATGGTGGGGCGTCCTACTTCCAAAAGTGGTACCATTATTATATAACAATGGAGGTCCGATCATTATGGTGCAGGCAAGTTGTCCATTAAGTTGTTTTACTGCATGTTGTTCCTTTTTCCATTTCTACTAGTCTATCCTGCTTTTGGTATGTGGAAGAGGCTAATATGCAATCGGGCTGACAGATTGAAAATGAATTTGGTTCGTTTGGAGATGACAAGAATTACCTTCATTACCTAGTTGAACTCGCCAGAAGATATCTTGGAAATGACATTATTCTGTACACAGATCTCTGCTCATACTTTTATATATACAAATTAGTGCACTTTTCTTTTCAGCATTTCTTAACTGGCTTTACAGGTTTTAGTGTAGCAACTGTATGGGATTTACTAGGCATCGGATGCATGAAATTTGGTATGACAATATCAAGGCAGTCTCCAGGCATTCGTGTAGTTAGGAAAATGATGCGTGTGTGTGACTGAATATTTTAGCCAGATTTTTTTTGAGCTATGAATTAATTTTAACAGCATAAATAAGTATTAGCAATGGAAGATGTGCATTGATAGAGGGATGCTAATTTTCCTGGAAGATACAGGACTAGCCTGAAATGCCAATATTGATTGCTCATATAGGATGTGTAAATACATTTTATGCAACTTTAATTTTTCTCTCTGGTTACACCAAGCGCACCAACAGACTAGCATCATGCAGTGACAAAGAAAAAATAGTGAAAGACACCAGCGGTACTTCAACTTTTCACGTCGTATCATCTAGGTCCCTAAACTACTGAAGCACACTGTCATTTTAGTGCTTTAGAGGCCTAGATTGAATTGCGTGAAAAGTTTAAGGACTGCTGATGCACTTTACTAAAACAAAATTCTCACCTGGTTTTGAAACTGATCTTGTGTCCTTGTGCACTTAAATCATCTTTCAGTTACACAACTGATGGAGGGGCCATTGGTAACTTAGAGAAGGGATCAATTCCTAAAGATAATGTTTTCGCAGGTAAAATATGTTAACTGATCTTGTGCCATGATGTGGCTCGTTTCTTGCTTTTAGTAAGGAATCTAACTTATAATGTAAGCCTAAAAGCTACATTTGTGCGAGGTCTGGGCTGGACAATGATAAAAAAATTAAATCAGCATAAAAATAAAAAAGTATGAAACGGATTGAATGTTGACTTCAGTATGGCTTCCAAAATTTTTGCATAAGTTTTTACTTTAAAATCTTGCATTCACCCTGGTTTTCGTCTTCTAATCATTTAAAAAAAACAATATGGTTGATGTGCAGCTGTTGACTTTGAAACTGGGTCCAATCCATGGCCAATATTCAGATTACAAAAACAATACAATTTGCC
>VSTD030003759.1:0-10686 GCA_008808055.3 Sporobolus alterniflorus | reverse complement strand
AATGCTAGTTTTATGGGGTTTTATTTTTTTGAAAATAGTGTACACCCGGTTTCATTTAGATGCAACCCCTCTTCTCTCTTTCTTCATGAATTCTTTGTCATGTCATTAAAAAATCATATGTGACAGATCATTTATTGAAAATGAAACTCCCATTGAGAGTAGCCTTAAGATAACTAGCCAACCTTTGGATAGCCCAAGAGACGTTGCTCCTTACCGATGTTTTGTCAAAAACCTCAGCTATTCCCATCAATTATGAACCAAATGGGTTGTTTCTGTGTATTTTCTGTGATAATTTCCTTTTGTGTCCAAATCATATCTACAAGGTCGGATAACTATAAAATGGAAGACTTATCTGGTCTCCTTATTGATTTCCTTATCCAATCTCATCATGTTGCTAAAACTAGGAAACAGAAACTGAGAAAGAAAGAATCAATCAGTAATATTCCACACCCACATGCTTACCCTCCCTTTCTTCCCAGAGCTAGTGAACAGTTGTTGTGGAAAGAATAGATTGTGTATAATTGTATGATGTATTGCATTGTGCCTCTCCGCCGGTATATATAGAGCGCACGAGTCTTGAGGGGTAAGTCACCTCCGGATATATATGTTAGTCTATAATACATAATATCTATCCTACCAAATATATCTTGATATAAATGACAATCTATTATATTGACTACATAGCCTACCAAATATACTCTAACAGTTGTGACCAAAGGGTCAGATATAGAATTGGTAAGCAGCTATCTACAATCTAGGTTTAGTTCAGTTCTCTTCCATGCAAATTTGGGTGTCTGTATATTTCCTTATCATTAAATGTCATTTAGTTCCCACTTGGTTGGTTGAGTTTTTTTGTTAAATCTATATTAACTATACAATTGATCACATTTCTAATATAATTGTCTTATAATACTATCTACCTGTGTCATGAATCAAAGTCATCGTCATATGACACAGTGGTATATATGGCTGATTACTCTACTCATCGATAAAAAGAAATGGAGTAAAGTTCAATGATTTTATTTGTTTATTTTTCAGAACAATTGAAATGGTTTGAATATATTGTACAAAATATCTATTTCTTTTTGTTTTGAGTCCTCGCAATTTGGCTTAGAAATTTAATTCTCTAGAACATCTTTTAATTCTAGAGAATTTCAATTGGTCGCAACAATTTGTTGCTACTCATTTATCAAATGTTCATAACTCTAGGAATATTATCTTTTAGGAATACGTGTGGGTGAAATTTCTGCATTCTTGACAACATCAACTAAAGCAAGACCTTATTAGGGCAATGTATGTGGCTTCCACATATCAGATTCACACCCTTCTGTGCAGACTGCGATGGGGTAACCAACATGTATCTTGGATGACGCCATCAGTCTGATGTCACAGTGAGCTTTGAAGCTTCTTCTGTGGAAAAAAAATCCTAGTTGTCAACACCAGTCAAGGAATCTAAGGGAGTGGCACACAAAAGTCCAGGAGGTTTAGAATCCGTTAAATGAGAGGCTTCTATATATTCTAACGCATCACATCATGCGTGCAGCACGACTCCTTTCGGAAGAGTCGATATTAGCTACTCACTCCGTCAAATAAAGATTTTACACACATAAATTGAGATATAATTTTAATCACTCATCTTATTAAATAATTCAAAAATATTTATTATTTTTATTAAAATATAATTTATTGTATAATATATTTTAATTATATATTTAATTTTTTTTAATAATATTAAAATATTTTAAATAAGACGAATGATCAAAATTATGTCTTGATTTACGTGTGTAAAGTCTTTACATGACGGAGGGAGTACGTGTTGTATTACAGTATTACTAGTTTCTGAAAACGACGATTAGATGGCACAATACAATTGATTGGCCCCAACAACCGACGCTTTGTACGGTTTTTTTTTTGCGGGACTTTGTACGGTATATTTGGATAGCAAATGACTTGATTGGTTTCATGACTTGGTGGAGTGAGTGAGGTGTCCTTGAGTATTGTTGCAATGCTGCTTCCTTTCTTCTATATGGCATCACAGAAGCCTTGCGTGTCAAATTTATATAAATATAACACGAGATAATCTTCTAGAAATGCAAAACATGAGGTCAGATAGAAAACTTAGACGCCACACCCAACAGAAAACATGTTTTGTCTTGTAAGATTTTTTTTGTTTGAAAATAATAGCTTATGTATTTTAAGATTTTACCCTCCCCACATGTGTATATGTGTGTTATATTTTCCTCGCAAGCTAAGATTTTCATGACCTATTACTTCTAACTACCACTTGGGAGCCAAACTAAACTAAAAGACGAGGACTTGCTCCAAGTCAACCGCATTCACAAGAACTCCCACGGAGAGTTGACTAGTCGTTCTCGGAGCGTTTCCCGTGTCTTCGCTTTTCATTCATGGCCCCAGCAGGTCAGTCATGACAAACGCGAACCGAAGACGGCAAAGAGATAATGAAAAATCTGCGAAGCTGACGGTGAATAACCGGTACGCCTGGTTTAACAAGGAGATCAATGATGGTTTACTTCGTATAGCTGAATTGGGACCAAGTCAACTAGGTACCGGCCGGAGAAAAACTTGCGCCTGTAGTCTACTCTTTACTTTCACCCTAAAGTATCAAGATTGCAATATTTTGCTCACAGTTTGAGTACTACGAACTATTCCCTCTGAATTTTAATTGTTGATTTTTTATGTAATATTTGATTATTCATCTTATTTAAAATATTAATTTAAATATTTAAAATTACATGTTATATTTCAAATTTCTTTAATAATAAAATAAATCATAATAAAATATATGATTTTTCTAAAAATATTTTGAATAAGATGAATGGTTAAATGTTGTACAAAAACTCAATGGCGTTAACAATTAAAATATGGAGGGAGTAGTTTATTAAGGGGTCGTTGTACCCAAGTGCAAGAATATCACGCGTGATCAAGCTTGGATATCGAAATGTGTATTGTTATTGATGACACCTCAAATTTTGCATGTACTGGGGGCCCACTGAAAAACAAAGATCAAATAGGTAGGACAGTCCATGAAGATGTTGGGTCTAATAAGCAGTATAAGAAGAGTTTGATCGTAACTGCAGAATAACTCCTAGTAGAATGTTAACTTAAGAAATACATCAGGATTACGATCAGAGGTTTCTATCTTTTATAATTAGAGTCAGGATCCAGTTAAACTCTATGAGGTGGTCCCTGACTATAAATAGACAGGGTAGATCTCCATTGAGAGCAATAGAGAGAAAGAATCAAAAAAACAATCAGCAAGTCAACATCAACAAAGTCATACTCGATGTATGTTTATTACTCTCTGGAGGGTCCAAACCAGTCTAAACCTCGTGCCTTATATTCACCTGAGATTGATCTCATCGACATGTGTTCCTCCAATCCTACTCTAAATATCTGATGATAGACCGTTGACAATGCCGCGCCAAGTAGGGGGGAAGCGCTGAGATTCATCCTGGTGAGCTCATGACGTTGTGGATGTACGATGAGAAGTTTCTGCGGGCATGCGATTCATGTTCGAAACGCTGCCATTCACAGCGGAAGAAGACAACGATCTTGAGCACCCGACTTAAGAACAAGAAGAGTGTTGCACGACGACGATCGACTTTAAATTCCATCGAGGCCTCAAGAACTCGACGACCACGTTTCATGTGGCCATCAGGCAACCAGTCACAACAAATTCAATCGATGGTCCAGCGTAACCACCGATTGGGACTCCATCAACGACTATCCGATCATTCGGGTTAGCCTTTAGTGAGATCCGAACAATGAAGCTCAAAGAATCAACATGATCGGGCGTAGTAATCAGGAAGCAGTCAATTCCTCTAGCAAGTACCCAGCGACCAACAGTTCTACGATGACAAAATTCGACTCATCTTCATCAAGTCGTACTCCACCTTAGCCCAGACTTCAGCATGGTCCGACCGCAGGGTCGAACTTGTGTGACAAATCGGGGCTCCTTCTCCAGAACTGGTGTGTGTTAAGCAATCGGTAAGCAATGCACCACCACCTCAGAAGCAACATATCTAGGCCCACTCAGTAGGGAATGGCTAGCCCGAACCGGGCAACATGACATCTTCGGCCCTAGTAAGTATGCATATTCAATTCAGAACTCTATCATTTCATAGCAGGCCAGAAGAACAACTACAAGAGCATCTCCACCTCAACAAATCCATGACCTCACTCTCAGTGACGATCGGGGCATTGGGCTCTCCTTTAGGACCCCACCCAGAAAGTGATCTAGGTACAGATCTATACTCTAGCTCTACCCCAATAGCTAACATGGATGAGTCCGACCACCGGATCAGCTTCGGCCATCTCAACAAATCCACGACCTCGCTCCCAGTGTAGATCGGGGCATTGGGCTCTCCAATAGGACCACATTCAAAAAGTGATCTACCTACAGATCTATACTCTATCTCTACCCCGATAGCTAACATAGACAAGTCTGGTCACCAGATCAGCTTCAACCTCCTCAACAAATTCGCGATCTCGCTCTCAGCAGTGATCGGGACATCGGGCTCTCCTTTAGGACCCCATCCAGAAAGAGATCTAGCTATAGATCTACGCTTTGACTCTACCCTGATAGCTATCAAAGATGAGTCCAATCACCGGATCAGATTTAAATGACTTTAAGAAATCTACAACGTCACTATAAGATGTGATCAAGGTATAGGGCTCTCTTCTAGGAACCCCTACAAAAATAGATCTCGATATAGATCTATACTCTGGCGCTGCCTTAGCAACCCACTATGATGCGATGGGTCCATCTGACTCCAGTGACCTTTTCATATCATTAAACACTTAGCCGATCTCTCTCTGAGTTGGGGACGCCTGACTCAGTAACACAGATTGAATGGACTCTCCAGTCCATCAGCAAAAAATGATAAGTCTCAAAAAAGAAATGACATGTTTCTGATCTGGTCAGATGCTTCACCCCAACTAAGTATCGGGCAACCTCCCGATCGGCGTCAAAATGGTAAACACTGCCAGACGCATACAACTTGTATCGATCAGCGAATCATACTGGCTTACATGCAAATACTCTTGGATTTTGAGGCAATCCGCTTTAAGTTTTATGATTGGAACAATCAGTGATCGATCAGCTTTAAAAGCGCGATCCCCGGAATCGCGCAAGGCGATTAGCATATCTATGTACCATGATGATTTGCGAAGGTTTCTCCAAATAGCAATAAGTGTCCCTGGTCGATGCAAGGGGCTTACTTCCGATCACACGCACGGTCAGTGAACCAACGCGTAAAAATCAGTCAGGGGCTCCCGAGTGACGTCCCTAACCATCTCTTATACTTTTTACACGCGCAGCGCTGCGTACAAATCAGCCAGGGGCTCCCAATTGATGTCCCTAATCATCTCTTATACTTTTTACACGCGCATCTCCATGTACAAATTAGCTAGGGGCTCCTGAGTGACGTCTCTTATCATCTCTTATACTTTTTACACAAGTATCACCGTGTATAAAAAGCAAGGGGCTTCCGATCGACGCTCTATACAGCATCTACTACTTTTAGCATGCGCATCGCCGTATACAAAAAGCAAGTGGCTCTCGATCGATGCTCTATATAACATCTACTACTTTCAGTACGTGCATCGCCGCATACAAAAAGCAAGGGGCTCCCGATCGACGCTCCATACAGCATCTACTACTTTTAGTACGCGCATCATCGTGTACAAAAAGTAAGGGGCTCCCAATCGACGCTCCATACAGCTTCTATTACTTTTAGTACGTGCATCTCCGTGTACAAAAAGCAAAGGGCTCTATAGATATGTGCTCCAGATTTAGTATTTGATTAACCAAGTTTTCAAAAGTTTTTGCAGCTCAGCAGATATCATCATCAATGGTTTGGCTTGACCCTTAACCCCGCGAGCGCATCTTCTATTATTCATCAGAATACGAGGTAGCAAATGAGTACGAGATCATCATCTATCATGATCGTGCATGTCGGTCTCAATCGACTCATAAGCTTTATCGGTTGACAACGGATCAACCAGCTCTACATCATGATGGAAGAATCGACAAGAGAAGATCCACCTCCTACGATCAGTACATGAATCCAGAATTCTCGCACCTGGTAAATCAGAAGTATTTATAATTACAAGCACCCCAAAGAAGCGAAGGGTAGATCTGATTGACTCTTCAACCGGATCACATCAAGATGAAGGGAATAGTGGATTTATCGATCTGATTGAGCCAGCGTCCGATTATCTTTCCAACCAGCTTAGATTTTTGCTCAATCAACTCAGATTTAGATGAAGACAATGCAGTATATCAGATTCACATCATATCAAGACAACTGTGGATTCGCTAAAATCAGAGCACGCGCCAGATTGACTTCACGCCACATCAAGACAACTTTGAAGTTTTAAAGCTTGTAGAAGATGCATCCAATTGGCTCCACGCCCGTTCAGATTATCACTCAGTACTAAAGGATGGAAGTTATGACCAATTAGAACAAGATGTGAAGGATTTTTTTTGGATTGAAGAAACCTCAATTACCCACCAACGAGATACCAGCGTATACAAGACAAAAATTGAGGTCATAGGGTGATCTTTTCATATTAAACACATCACCAACCACATAACATCAGTGAAGAAGGATGTCGAACATGAAGATGAAGCAACTATTCTATCAAAAATGAAGTTGACAAGCTTGGTCCAAACAAAGGTGTACAATCGGTGATTGTCAATCTGTCGGTAGTCCAATCGGAAACCGAAGTTTACTAGGTTTGATGACGTGTTCAAGGGATAGTGATGACACCTCAAATTTTGCCTGTATCGAGGGTCCACTGAAGATCAAAAATCAAACAAGCAGGACAGTCCATGAAGATGTTGGTCCTAACAAGCAGCATAAAAGACTTCGATTGTAACTTCAGGATAACTTCTAGTAGTATATTAACTTAATAAATATGTCAGGATTACGATCAGGAGTTTCTATCTTTTACAAATAAAGTCGAGATCCAGCTAAACTCTATAAGGGGGTTCCCTGACTATAAATGGACAGGGTAAATCCCCATCGAGAGCAATAGAGAAAGAATCAGAAAAATAATTAGCAAATCAACATCAATAAGGTCATATTAGACGTAGAGAGTCTAAAATAGTGTAAACTTCGTACCTCGTATTCACTCGAGATTGATCTTATCGACTTACGTTCTCTCCAATCATACTCTAAATACCCTTCAGTTGGAGAAGAATAGAGACCAACCAATACCAGTCTCCCCGTACGAGTACGCAGAGTGAGGAAGCATTGGACATTTCGTCTCCGCAACCGTGCATCCACACCCAGAGCAAGCGAAAGCGAGAGCTCCTTGATCGACCTCACCAGCACGAGTTGGAATGACGTGGGGATCCGTGACGCACCAAAGGGTGACGTACGCAAAAGCCTGCTGACCCATGCCGTGCCCGCCGACCCGCGCGTCCAGCTCGTGGTCCACCTTTTTCCAATCAATTGCGTCACAATTTTCATACGCCGCGGCCCGTCAGAACCCACACAACTCCTCAGATCCCCCTCCCCCTATATATATATTATTGACCACGCCGTCCGAGTCCCAGCCCAAGCGTTTGTCTGTCTGCTTGTTCGACTGATTCGGGTGGGCACGGAAACAGCAGCAACATCCCTCCTTGCACAGAGATACGACGATGCTGCTGATGGACTCGGCGCGCCACGCCGGCTACTCACCGGTCTGCCTCGACCTCAGCGTCGGCCTGCCGCCGCAGCAGCCACGGAGAGACACGGAAATGGAAGCCGTCGAGGAGGTAAACTGATCGATCATGACACAACTCTGCTTCGCCTTCCAGAACGAGTTCCCTGACTTACACTTGTTCCGTGATTATTCAGTCCAAGAGCCTGGAGGCCAAGCTCACCCAGGCCAGCGAGGAGAACCGGCGGCTCACCGAGATCATCTCCTACCTCTACGCCAGCCACATCGCGACGCCCTCACCGGGCGCGGGCAAGAAGAGGGAACGGGAGAGTCCCGGGCACTCCAACTCCTGCGACGGCGGCAACCGGAAGTGCTGCTCTGCCGGCGCCGAGGGCCCTCCGCTGAGCGTGAGCGACGCCGCCTCGTGCAAGCGGATCAAGGTCAGCACGGTCCGCACCCGGATCGAGCCTGCAGACGCGACCCTCACCGTGAAGGACGGGTACCACTGGCGCAAGTACGGGCAGAAGGTCACGCGCGACAACCCGTCCCCCAGAGCCTACTTCCGCTGCGCTTACGCGCCGTCCTGCCCCGTCAAAAAGAAGGTAATTTCCTGACGCGTTTCCACCCGAATCGATCGATCGCCCATGATGAATCTGGCTGACGCTTATCATTGCGGTACTTTGGAGCAGGTGCAGAGGAGCGCGGATGACAGCTCGGTGCTGGTGGCGACGTACGAGGGCGAGCACAACCACGCGAGCCCGACCAGCGCCGCCGAGCTGCCCGGCTCCATCTCCATCAACTCCTCCGGGTCCATCATCGCGCTGGACCTCACCAAGAACGGCGCGCGGGTGCTCGACGCCGACGCGCCGGAGCCGGACCTCAAGAGGCTGTGCCGGGAGATTGCGTTGCCCGAGTTCCGAACGGCGCTCGTGGAGCAGATGGCGAGCGCGCTCACCAGTGACTCCAACTTCACCGGCGCGCTCGCCACTGCCATCCTGAGGCAGTTGCCGGAGTTCTAGAGTTCCGTGGCCGGTCTCATAAATACTAGTTCACAAACTTCAGTTGGCAGCGTCTGCCCTTCATCTGAAAATTGAGATTTCAGACTAATTTCGCCCAAATTTTACAAGCATAATTTGAAAGTTCTTCTTTTTTAGGTCCGAAACGCATTATCTATAAATAAAAAAATGACAGTGCAAGGGCGGGTGTTCCACCATTTCATTAAAAAGAGTTGGAGTTATGTACAATAGAAAACTGAAACGAATGCCAAAGAAGAAAAATACAACTGTACAGGAATAACTGCACTAAGCCGCCTCGCCCTGGTGTGGTTGGGGGGCGATGGCGTCGTGTACGCCGCAGCTTCGAGCCCGTTACCACTAGGCGACGTCTTCTTTGATGATGTGCTATAGCTGGTCAGCCGAGAGGGCTTTGTTGTCGAAGACCCGACGGCACCGTTCCTCCCAAATATTCCACGCCGCATAGAAGAATTTAGTTGCTCTGCCTTCAGTCGCGCGCCGATCATGGATATCGCTTGATATCGTCCTGTTCCACCAAGTTTTGAGCCGCCTGTAGGTTTGCGTAGGCGATGGTTGCAATTCGGTGCCTAGCCATTCTTTGAGGCCTTGCCAAACCCTTTTGGATTACGAACAGGTCATCAACATGTGGTTGGCGGTCTTGCTGTGCACACGGCATAACTGGCAAACCGGGTTGGCTGTTCCACCGTTCTTGATGATCCTATCAGCCGTCCACACTTTGTTCTAAAGAATTAGCCAACCCCAGATCTTGCACTTGTTTTCCGCTCCTGTCTTCCACATTCGGTTCCAATTATGGTCGGCCATGGAGCCCAGAAACTGAACCCCGTAGGCCGATCGCGCCGAGTAGTTCCCGTCGGCTGTGAACCTCCAGGAGATATCATCATGGCTTTCTGAAAGTTGCACGCCGCTGATCATGCTCCATAATGCCACGAACTGGGAGATTTCCTCTGTATTCACTATCCACCGGAGTCCGCGCATCCATCGGCCTTCGCTGCAGGCATGTGCCACTGAAATATTTTTCCTCCAAGCGAGCCTGAACAGCGCCGGGGCGATTTCCCTGGGCGTCTGCCCCTGAAGCCACCAGTCATTCCAGAAACTAGTGGTATTGCCATTCCATACTCTGATTGACGTGCATGCTCTGAACAATGCTAGCTCTATGTTGGAGCTTGGAATAACCATGTCGGACCATGGTTTGGTCTCTGTTTTCTAGGACAGCCATTGCCACAGTAGCCGTAAGGCTGTGTTGAACCTGCCAAATTCCAGAACGCCCAAACCTCCCAGCTTCTTGGGTCGTTGCAACCGTTTTCAATTTACCAGTCAATGTCCTTTTTGTTAGGATTTCTTAATGGTAGGGATCAGCTAGGTCGGCATTTAGCCGGTGCTAACTGAAGTAAATACTTAGATTTTGGATCTTAGTTTATACATTGAGTCCTTGACGACGACGTCGACTCCATGGCCGCTTGAGTTCGGTGTCGGTGAGGAGCAGGGGCGGCAGTGGTGAGGTAGTAGCGGCGGTCGGAGGAGTGGGCTTCTCACCGCTGCGTGCCTCGGGGAAACGGTCTCGTTTTTCTCTTTTGGTCAAGCCCGGTGAACCTCAGTTCGCATGCTTCTTATAGTCACGGCGGGAGGGGCCCACTACCCACGGACTTAGTGATCACGCTCTCGTTTATGGCGCTAACAAATCTATGGAGGGAGACCCGGACTAGGTTTGACTGGTCCGGGTTGAGGTCTATCCAATATTCTCCCCTAGATCTCAACTTAGTTCTTAATTCTTAAGTTAATGCTAAACTTATCACCCACTTTATCATAGACTGGCACATAGAGAAGCTATGTCACAATAGTCTGTTACGTACTATGAGACTTAACAACTACCATGCATATTTCTATTCTAAAATAGATTCTTATCTTATTTTAGGCCTTTAGTATCCCAGGATCATAGACTTCACCATAGACCCATGTCGACTGTGGTTCTCTGAATGCA
>VSTD030003758.1:0-10686 GCA_008808055.3 Sporobolus alterniflorus | reverse complement strand
CCTCGTTCGGGCTAGTTGTGCCCTACTGATTGGGCTTGAATAAGTTTCTTCTGAGGTGGTGGCATGTTGCTTCTTGATCACTCAACGCACACCGGTTCTAAAGCGTGAGCCCCGATTTGTCCCGCAGGTTCGCCCCTGTGGTCAGACTGTGCTAAAGTCTCAGCTGAAGTGGAGTATGACTTGATGAAGAGGAGCTAGATTTTATCGTTGTAGATCTGTTGATCGTTGAATACTTGCTAGAGGAATTGATCGCTTCTTGATTGCTTATTCTTCAGTCTTCATTGTTCAGATCTTAGTGAGGGCTAACCTGGATTATCGGGTAGTCGCCGATGAAGTGTCGATCGGTGGTCGTGTCGGACCATCCATCAGATCTGTCGTAGCTGGTTGCCTGACCACCGCTTCTCTCTTTCTTTCGGGATCTTTCGGGGGTCTTTTCCAGGTGTTTTCAAGATGCCTCGGGGGTCTTTTCCAGGTGTTTCTGGGATGTCCTTGATGTGGATCTATCATCTCTATATATAGTCGGGAAATCACCTCATAGAGTTTAGCTGTATCCCGACTCTAACTCTAAAAGATAGAAACTCCTGATCATAATCCTATTAGGAGTTATCTTGGACTTATGATAGGACTCTTGATATGTTACTTGTTGGGTCCAATCTCTTTATGGGCTGATCTACCTGTCTAATCTTTAATATTCAGAAGTTCTCTAGTTCGAATGAAAATTAAGGTGTCATCAATAACGAACTGAAGTGTTTAGATTCCACCCAAAAAGGTCTTATTTTCCCATCCATGATGAAGTTGGAACGAAGCATACCTTGCCTGCTGCTAAAACACACATTGTTAACACCAATGACGCCCATTTCACTTCAAGCTATATATAATAATAACTAGTTCACGATGATTTAGGATTTTAAAATATTATATATGTATGTAAATTCACATGTTGATTCTAATTTAAGTAAAAGATAATAAAAATTAAAATGATAACATTATTGCACTCACTTAGTGAATACATATTGTAAATAGTAAAAAAATATTTAGAAATATATATAGTAAGAAATATGATCATGAAACAATAAATGAATTTAATTATATCTTTCTGGCCCAGAGAGTGGTCGTAACCCATAATGTGACCTATTAACTCGTGTTCACATAGCTCTTGATCTTTTACAAATATAAATATATGCAAATATAGAATAAATTAAGTTAATTTAAAATTCTTTAAGTCTAAGGGAGTGATCGTAATCCATAACGTGGCATATTAGCTTGTGTGCTCATAACTATTTATCTGTTATAAATATAAACATATGTAAATATAGAGAAAATTAAGTTTATTTAAAAAATATTTAAAAACATATGCAAGTGAGATCATGTTATATTAATCTCATCGCATAGAACATAATGGTGAAAATAGAATTTAAAATGTATTGCAACTATAAACATATGTGAATATAGAGCAAATTAAGTTCATTTAAAAATTCTTCAAAACATATACAAGTGATATCTTATTTTGTCCATCTCATCGTGTAGAACATAATGGTGAAAACAAAATTTAAAATAGATATCATATGAGTTAGATTAATCATTTAATAATTTTGTATTATTTAGTGAGGATGATTAGACTGCTGAGGTGGATAGCTTACATACGCAGAGAATTGACTCAGTTAGTTTTATTTATATAATTATAGTAGATTTAGTGGGTACTTTTTTTATGAAACATTAGCGACTTTCTTAAGAGAGTTTAGCCCTGTAAAAAACTACCTGACTTGGCTCAGACCAGATCACCTCTACGGCCCGCTCAGCGGCCGAAATGGCCGACCATTGTCTGTCGCCCAGGCCCGTGATGGCCGGGCCAGGGCGCACTCCCGCTGCTAGGATTTCCTATATACATGGAGCGCTAGTTTTGATTCCCCACCGAACGGTGATTGAGATTCGTGCAGTCCAATTCCATTTACTGTTCTAGCTTCAAATCAGGCTTGTATTCAAATGCCATTTCCCCACTTATACCTCCACGCCCAGCGAAAAATAATTTAGTTTCTGGTTATTGCGGCCACGTTGACAAAAAATTCTGGTGCTGGCCCTTCCACAGTTGCCAGGGTTCAAACAGATATGCCAACGCACAGCACACGCGATTGTGTATACAGGGGAAAATGAAAGAGGACGCGCCTTTTATTATTTCAACAAACAACAGTCTATGTACAGTTGGAGCGAGGCTACACAATGCCTACGTACCAAAGAATCATCATCAATCACGCCTCCGCCACCACCGCGCCCTGCTCGTGCTCGGTCGCCTCCACCACGTTCTGCTCCAGGAAGCTGACCAGCGCGAGGCCCGCGGCCCAGACGTCGTCGTCCGCCACGAACTCCTCCGGCGAGTGGCTGACGCCGCCGCGGCACCGCACGAACAGCATGCCCGTCTTGGTCAGCCTCGCCATCGCCATCGCGTCGTGCCCCGCGCCGCTCATCAGCACCGGCGGCGTCTCGCCGCCGGTGCGCCGCGGCGATAGCGCGGACACGGTCCACCGCGCCGCGCGCTGCAGCTCCGACGTCAGCTCCGGGTCGCAGGGCGTCGCCGGCGCCGAGTGCTGGGGAGGACACCAACACAAGACCGTCAGACAGAGACAAAAAAAACTCGCACCGCTTCTGCAACTGCGAACACGCACCTTATGCTCGACGGCGCAGTCGACGAGCCTGTCGTCGCATTTCTTGAAGACGAGCCTCGAGAAGCTCGTCACGATCGTCTCCCTCACCTTGTCGTCCATGGCGCGGATGTCCACTGTGAAGTTCACCTGTACGTATGTCGCGGCAAGCAATTAATAACTTCAAAAAGATCCAGATGACTGCACTGCACTACCGTCCACGGGCGGGGCTGGTCAGAGTCCAAAAATTCAAATGCTTGCCAAGCTTAATTACCTGGCCTGGTATAACGTTGCTCGCGCTCGGCCACGTCAGGAGCTCGCCGACGGTGCACACCAGCCCGGTGAGGGACTCCTCGGTGAAGCACCCGCATTCTTCGTCGTAGGTCAGCAACTTGTTGGGCTCTTTGCAGAGGGTCTCCAGAGTCACCACGAGCTCCGCAGCTGCAACCATCGGATCACGGCGCAATTTCATTGGGACTGTCCCAGCGTGACCTTGTGAACCATCTACTATCACCTAAATGAACCAAAAGAAGAAAAAACACCTGAGTGTACTGGATTTTTTTTTTGGCCAAGTTCAGTATTGGAACTCTGAAGCAAGCCGGCATGACCAGTCTGGCTTTATCAGGGCTATACATACTGCAGATCAATGTTAACTAGAAGTCACAGGTGACTTCGCATTTGATTTTTTGGAGTCAATGTTAAAGAGAGCAAAAGGAAGCTTCTGGATACTCTTCCCCGGAAGTGTTAACTAGAAGTCATTCTTTGATTATAGATAGCACACGAAGTAGCGTTTCTTAAACGAGATGACGTTGACTACTAACAACCAAGTGTTTGTTCAATTATTAACCCCTTAACTATTACTTGTACCTGAGTGACTGATGCTTCATGCAGTAGTTGACATTAAAAGAAGCATGCTGATTCAAGTTTGGTCTTAAGATTGTTTGCGTTGCAGTTATGCAGGCTCATATTTTAGTTTTGGCCGACGTAGTTCTTTCCTAGTATTTCCTTATTCGCAAAATAGTATAGTTGTAGTGCACCTTTAATCGTGTCTGCCCTGCAATTCCCTTCACAACACCAAGGGGGTAACGGAGTGCTTCCAGAACAGGCCCTTGTTCCATGTGGACCTGAAAAAAAGAGAGTAAATCCTGATTTTTTTTTGCACTTTGAAGAAGAAAAAACATGAATAATACGACGTTGAATTGTTCATACCTCAACATAGCTCCCCACGGACTCCGGACTGTACCTGGCTTGACTAAGTGCAGCAGCAGTAGCCTCAAAGGAGTTCAACTTCACAACATCTTGCACCGTAGTGCCACTGAAGAAGAACATAGACATGCAGACTGCGTCAGTAAACCATTTCGTGAAACAGCTCGGTTGGTTTACGCGAAAAGAACAACCTCTTGTCAGATACTTGTAAAATTGATTCAGGTAGTGTACCAGCTACAGCAGCGCTTCCCAGAAAAGTTGTCTGGAATCTAACGCCCTCCTCATCGCTGAATGCAATAACCTGAGGGTCAGAGAGGTTAAAATTTGGAGTATCATGCTCTGTTACCATCGCTGAATCCTACCAGTTTGTGCATTCTGATTGGTGGTGTTTCTAGAATAACAAAAAAAAACCATGAATAGATTCCTCTCTCTCTCTCTCTCTGGATGACTGGATCAGTGGGGTACGGTCGGCTGATTAAAGACACAGTATCAAACGGGATATTGCCTGGACTAAACGTATTCTGAATATTCTTTGCCCATGCCTAACTATCTTGCAACCATGTAAATACTGTACTTTATAATATTAGCTATCCGAATCAGCACCTTATCAGGGTTATATGGAAATGCATTAAACAAAAGGTGGTACTAGACGATGCTGGTTGGAAGTGACTAGGAGGTACTGTGATTGGATCAAACATTTTAAAAGGTTAAAGAACACAAGATACAGACAAGTTCTATGGAGATAAGTGTCTTATCTGTAGGACGCATGCGACACATCATGCCACATGTAAAGAGTGCTAGCTAATATCGTAACCTTGCTCACAAGTACTACCAGTGGAGCACGCAAAAAAATGTATGATAAGATGCGATAATGATAACAACACTGTAGTGGAAACAATAAAAAGATACTGTATCTAACCTCAACTGGCTTAGTTAGCCTCTGCAGTTTCCCGGTAGCATTCAAAACCTTGAGAGCAGAGATTGCACATATAATACCCAAAGACCCGTCATACATGCCCGCGTCGATGACCGTGTCCTGTATTCGCAGAAGAAAAGTTCCCGTGATTCCAAAATTGGACTTGCATCATTTAGCTACTGAACTGAAAGAAGGAGAAAAAAATCGTCATTACCATGTGGGATCCAAACAGTAAGGCCTCTTTGGTTGAATTGGCCGGCTGAAATCGACCATGAATATTCCCCATTTGATCAACCCACCTGCCCTCATGTTGAACAGAGACTGGTAAGCCACAAGCTATTTCTGGAACTGGAAGTGTGAGAAAAATGAGTGAAAGTGTAGCTAGGCATACGTCGTAAGTCCTGCATCTTCCATCCAGCTGATGATGACGTTAGTGGCCCTGATGGAAGCTGGACTTAGGAAAGTCCTTTCAAGGTAGCCTTCGCCATCGGATATCTGGATCACACAGATCGATCAACGCCGTGTTAAATTTTGAAGACGCACGTCTGAAGTGTTAGGACTAGCTAAGAACCGAAGACGAATCTTGCTTCTGAAACCAGAAATCGGGCGCTGAGGTTGATTAAAAAAAAGCATAGTCCATGACGAATTGCAACGTCTATGGCGTAAGGCGGCGGCGCCGAGGTTATCTTTACCTCCCCCAGAAAACAAGGCACCAATTCAAAGGACCAGGAATCACGATCCAACAGAGATCTCAAGATTCAGAAATGGGAACAAGGAGATATATAGACATGCATGCAACTGTATAGAACACTTTTTTTAAAAAAATCTCAAGTGTATAGAAAGAAAGAACACTGATGGAACTGTAGCAATCTGATTCTGTTTTGGCGAAAAGGGGACGACAGCCCGATCGGAAAAGCTAACAGGATCCCCGTATCTCTCGAGCTGAAAAAGCGGATGAAGAGAACTGAAAATTCTTCTTTCCGGTGGATCAGCAAAAACAATGAACTGACCTGGCCCAGTTCCTTGAGCCTGAGCACGGTTTCGTCCCTGAGAATCTCCCGGTAGAGTAGGCCGCCGTCTCCTCCTCCCAGCTCCAGCCCAGCATCTACAGTAGTAATTAATCAACAACCATTGCAATCGGTCAGGAATCCCCCTGATACGGTGTGCAGCAGTGCACAGGGCGGGACGGAACGAGTCACCCACGGGCAAAGGTCGCCGAGGCGAGGAGGAGGATGGAGAGGAGGACGAGGAGCGGAGACGGGTGGAAGAAGGTAGGAGGAGCCATGGCCATGAGGCGCCGCTTGGATCCACTGCGCGCTGGAGGTTTGATTGTTGATACTACAAGTTTCTGAGTGTGGAGCGTAGTGTTTGTTGTGGCTACAAAGCGTTCCGTTGATATAAAGCGTGCCGGCCGAGGTACCTCCCTTTATTCAATGTCCAAACAAATTTGTGAAGTGTATAAAGTACATGTTATTGACATATATACATATATGTGAAGTAATTATGATCAAAATCTTACACTTTGAATCTAGAAACGTAGAAAATGAAGACCAAAATAGAAATGCCATCTTCATTTTTGGAAAAAAAAATCTTAAATTCAAAATCTGTCACTAAAATTCTTCAGCTATTTAAATGCCCAGCTCACTAAGGTCTGGGTCCGCCACTGGCGAGGCAGCAGACTACATACGCAAGTGTGTTGGCTGCACTTGCACTAGACTAGGAAGGAGGAGCCGAGAGAGAGCAGTGGCGGTGGGCCAAGAGAGAGCAGTGGCGGCGCAGAGAATCTCGAGGATAAAGAAGCACCGATACGATACGATACGATGCAGAATCTGGAATCCAGCGTGCCTCCAACTAGCAAGTTGGTGTGTCTGTCCCGTGGTCCCGACGCGGTAGGTGGGGTCCACCGGATCAGGCTGGGGCGTCCGTCCGTATCGCGAGAGAAGGATGGCCGTGTTGGACTTGGATTCTGCCGCCGGCATCTCGCCATCGGCAAATCAAAGCAGCGCACGATCCTGGGGCGCGGCCCATGCAACGTATCCACTACGGACTGGTGTTAATCAGCTTTCGCTAGGCTTGTCTTTGTCAATTACTAATTGATCATCACACCTATACGTCCACTTCCAGGAACAATGTTCTGCACGTCATGGATCTCTGTAGTCCATCCATTTGTCGGATTAAAGTATGTGACGAGATATGATTCATTCTCGACTCTAGGACGAAACCATTGGTACTGATATGATTCCACGTAAGAATGGCACTTGCATGTGGACGAAACTGTCTGTGGCCCATGACGGTGAATGAAAGATACACCTAGGCATGCAACTAGGAGGAATCCTGGTCTATTCGCGCAATGCAATCCTGAGTCACAATTTTTTACCAACAAATTATTATCCTGGACGCACCTGAGCATTCCAGAATCACGGTATCTTTTGGGGCTCCTTGTTACCTTTTAGTCATTTTACATGTCTCAAAACACCATGGATCTTCAAATCTTTGAATTCAGCTCCTTCCTTGGTTCTACCCTGAAACTGCCAAAACCGAATGGTCTGAAATAGGAAACAAGACAGTCATGTTTTTGCAGACTTGTCAAATTTGATCATTAACACATGCCCCCTGCCTTTTAGTTAAACATGCATATTAAAAGGCATGTTTAGACTAAATTTGAGTTGAGGACAATGTTCATGGTGTTTCATCGGTCATCTTTGTGCTAAGGGCGATAATCTCATTATCGGCCGTTTCTAACTCAAGCGTCTTACCAAACACTAGGATAGTACATTTTAAGTACTTTCTGTTAAGCACCCTTGATAGCAAGGTTCCTTGAACATTCTGAACCATATAAGTATTTTTTAGGAATTACTTCCTCAATTCTATATGGTCCTCCCTAATTTGTTGACCACTTTCCAAACTTGCTACTTTTAGACCCGATAGGTAAAATTATCTTCCGAACAAGGTTCCTAACTTGAAATGATTTTTCCTAGACTCTCTTATTGTAGGTCCTAGCTACTCTCAACCTATCTCTCCTATGGTCTCGCCTATATCGTTCGTAGTAGACCGATATTGCCCCATGCAAGGCCGTAACCATTCGACATTCTTTAGCGTACTCATTGGAAAACTACCTCTCTGAGCCGAGCTTTGGAAGCCGGCTGCACAGACACAGGCAAAAATCCATCATTGAATACTCTAAGAAAGTCGTAGCCGGTAAGATCCTTCCTTGATAGGTACTGGGCGCTCCCATGCTGCCAATCGGGCGTTGCGTCAGCTAGAGCAATGTAAGCTGTCGCATCCGCGTGAACTACCTCGATCTCGCTGTCGATCCATTGAATCAAGAATTTGTGCAAAGTAGAAGAAATGCAATGATTGACATTAATCCAATCGCAGCCAAGAATAACACTATAGTTACCTTGCACCTTGATGATGAAGAATGCGGTAGCAAGCGACTTGCTCCCTATGGTGAGCTCCATGGAGACGACGCCCCTTCCTCCATCATATTGCCCCCCACACCGTTAAGCATTAGGTTGGTCTTCACGAGCTCGTCGTCCTCTCGCCCAAGCTTCTTGAACACAGCGTGCGACATCAAGGTGATGACAGTGTCATCGTCGATGAGCATCCTAGAGATCAGCGTTCCATCGATGTAGCCTCGAACGTACAATGGCTTTATGTGCTGGATCGACTCCTCGGGCTTCTCGAACATGACCTCCTTAGGACCGAGACACATCTGAGCGACCTCCTCCTCAGCACCCCTGAACTCAGCCGGTAGCGTGAACACCATGTTGATGTCCATGTCGGTCGGTGGTGGAGACCCGTCCTTGATCAACAGAGACTCATCGTTGTCCAGCAGGTCCATGTCATCGCTGAAGGCCGCGAGTGCAAGGGTGCTGGTCTTCTCCTTTACCCTCCACTCTTGCTTCATTGGAATCACCAGCCGGATGGCGTTGAAGTGCTCATCCCTCTCCTTTTCGACCACTTCCTCCCTCAGCTTTTGTGCCTTCAACCCCTAGATCTTCCTCCTCTGGCTGGACGTGAGTCCTGGAGGACTCCAACAAGGTACTGGTGCTATTCCGGGCGCGATAGTCTTCGAAGCCCCCTTCTTCACTGATCCTGGAGAAACCAGATGGTCCGGTTTACCAAACCGGACTGTCCAGTTTGGCTGCTACTAGGAACTAGCCACTGCCTCAGCTTTGATCACTGTCTCCTCACCTTGGGCCTTGTTCTGCTTTGCTGCAACCTCCTCTAGATCTTTCTCTGTGCTATGCTTCGCTTCATCGTCATTAGCTGAAGTTTCACTCTTTGGCCCTTCCTGATCTTGACTGCCCCCTGATCTCCAAGTATCCTCTAATCCTCGCACTGATTGCTTGTGTGGCTGCCTTGGAGCTTCTGTTGTCTTCGGGGGAACCAGATGGTCCGGTTTAGCATCCCGGACTGTCAGGTTTGCCTGCCTAGTCTACTGCTGGCCGACACCTCTGTAATGGCTGTCTCCTACGTGGTAGCCTTTGTAGCCAAAACCTCCAGCTGGTCCTGGTCACCCTTGGTGAAAATGCATTGGAAGCAGAGTCCACGGACCGTACCACCTTGTCTAGGGTGGACAAGGCGGATACATCATTGGCGGAGGCCCCCATGGCCCAGGCATTGGTGGCCTGATTGGGAAGTAAGGCGCTGGATGATGCTCCTATTGATGACGATCCCAACCTTCTAAATTTCGTCACGGCGGTGTCCTGGATTGGTTGCTGGATGAGCTTCCTGCAGTAGAAGTACTGGCCTGATCTAGGGAAATCGGATGGTCCAGTTTTCATGGCCCCTGATGTTGGCCTTGCCATCTCTATATTTAGCCATGAGGATATTGAAGGTGGATTTTGGACGAGATCGTGGTTTGCTTCTCTCGTTCTTCTTCAATTGGCCAATTTCTAGATTTTTAGGCCTGATCATCCTCGGCTGTCTCTCTTCTCCCATGACAACATCTTTGCCCTTGGCCGACTCGGTCTGCGATGGACAAACCAAGACCTTCTTCCCTTCGAGCTCGACCGTGTTCATGTTAACTTGGAGCGGATCATTGTCGAGCTTCATTTGGGGATTTTTAGCAAATTTCAATTATCCTTCGTTTATGGCCGATTGGACCTGATCATTAGGTGAATCTCCTGAGAACTCAGCATCAGCGTGTACTGTTGTGTTGCATCTTTCCTCAGGATTAACGAGATTGCTAGATCTAACTGGAACAAAACCATTTATAGTAACCAGCCGTTTATTTTCTCCTTTGGCCTGATCACTTGTCGGCTTAGCATGAAATTCATATGGTAACACAAAGACATCCTCTATGACAAGCCCACCAATCAGCTCCCTTTGCTTTTCTAAAACAAAATCTATGCCTGCATTGCTACTAGAGGATCCTTGCTGGACATTCGATCTAATTGCTCCTCCATAGTTCTATGCCTATGTAGATCCGATACATCATTATAGTATGATATGGTGGGCATCATATATGGTGTGTTCGGCTGACAAGAATAGCTTTCTGGCAATGAATGCGGAGCAGTACAAAAATTTTGGGATGTCATACTATATGCTTGAACATTGTCCAAAGGTACAATTGTACTTGTATAATCATTCATTTGGCTATAGTGCTTAGCAGCATATTGAGCCGAATGAAATCCACTAGCTATTGTACATGATACTGGATAATTAATGGGTGTGACTTCCATCCTAGCGACTCATGTGGCATATGAATGTCCAAAGCAATTAGTCGAACCATCAAAGTAACTTCGACCATATAAACCATTCATCAACATGACTTGTTGCATAGTCGTAGGTTGTGAAAGTGCTGTTGATGAATTGACATGGAATTTTTTTTGGTTCTACTCTACCAAAATAATTCTCACATGATGGATCAAAAGAATTACCAACATACAAATAATTTGTGTATCGTACCTCTGGGTTGGT